>AVPN01000547.1:13871-25097 GCA_000695325.1 Pleurobrachia bachei
GGGAATGTCACTGCTGACATTAATACCGAGGAAATGGAACGAACGGTAGGTGTAGCTAGCACTGTCAGAGTATTAGCCTGACCCATTCACGCGAAAACTGTGCAGTGGTCAGAGTATTGGCCTGACAGAGCTGGCATGACTCTATGGGTTCTGGTAATTAGAACTATCCTAGTTACCAAGGTAACTGGTAAACTCTCCTAGTTACCAAGGCAACCATTATAATCATTTGTTGATCATATCTCACTCAGGTGGAGGATTACCAAGATAAAGTTATGAACAGCACCAAGGAATACCTGGCTACTAACACTTCCTTCCCAATTTATGACCTTGGATTTAAAACCTTTGGTAAGAGACAAACCAGCACCACCACATGTGTATCAGCCCCCAAATACATCCATCACTGCTCCTCCCCCATATTAATAATTAATATCATGAGAAACTCCTCTCCCATATTATTATCAACTGTCACCCCATCCATCAGTTGAGAAGGAGCAAACTCTACAGGATAAAGTGGATGACCTGGAAGACACAGTGGATGGGTTATGGGATAGGTATGATAACGTAACAATACCAGGGGTCTTCATCAGGGTACCAGGACCAGTTCCTGATGCTAACACTACAATTCCTGATTTTGATGACCTTGCAAACAGAACGGATGAAATCAAGGTATTGTGAACTTCTATCTCCCTTCTATACTCTAAATTTCTCAAATGATCTCTCATCTATCGACTATCTCTCCCTTCATATTTCTCTTTCTATTACCCTTTCTATTTTCCTGTATCCCAACTTCCCCCTGCACTGTAGGACTCACTAGCCCGCAAGTGGGACACATGGAGGGCACTGGCGAAGAATGTGAGTGAGCGTGTGTGTGTGTGTGTGCTTGAGAGAAGGTGTGGGTGTGGGATATTATTCTGCATAGCTCCCCATCCCTTTTTCTGAGGAGAGATTCCTCTAGATTAGAAATTCCGTTTACTGAGAGCTTATGATAAAACGGAACACTCAGACGGAATAACCCCCGCGTGTAAAAAGCATCATTATTTTCACCCCATATATGAGTATCTAGAGTGTGAAGCACCACTCATCTAGTACAAGATCTGCTAACCCCCCCCCCGAGACAATATACGATGTAGATGAGGAACTTCCAGATCTGATAAATAAAACTGAAGTTGCCATGGACTTGATGGATAAGACAGCCAGTGAATCCAGCAAAATAGGTAGCCACTCATAGCCAGTACAAATCTCTTGACTCCCATAATACAAAGAGCAGAACTAGCTATAATAGCACGTGTAACCTGCAGGTTACAAGTTGAAGAGTCTGAGGGACAAGATAGAGCGTGCTAAACGAGAAGTCCAGTCCATCCTCATACCAATGCAGTTCACCGGAGAGAACTCTTATTCTCGTTACAAGAGGGATAGTCCAAAAAGTGGCTACCTGTCTGTCGACCTGTCTGTCCTGCCCCAGGGAGAGGGACCGGTCTCAGGTGGACTTATCACGTTGGGATCTAAATTGGGCGGTGGGAGGAAACGGGCAGTGGGAAGCGGTGTAAGTAAGGACAGAAACAGACACAGGGACACAGACACAGACACAGATAACAGTTAACAGTTCCGCCCCCTATTATAGGCTGGCCATGTTGAGATAGGAATACAGGATGGAAGGGTGGAGTGTACGGTTAGTGTGGATGATAGTAAGGTGGTCCTGGTGGATGAGAGTTCAGTGGAGCCAGATCAGTGGATATCCATATCACTTACCAGGTACATTAGTTATAGAGAACCTTCCCCCAGGTCAGAGGATTGAACAGAACCTTCCAATTTTCTCCTGTACCATTCCACTTTTCTCCTGTTATAATATCCACTTAAAGTTGGGCTTTAACAGATGACAACAACTTACACCTCTCCCCGCAGGAATGGTCACTATGTCACCCTGACTGTCAATGGAACAAGCACAGAATCAGGGTTCCTGGATACCACGGCATCCCTCTTCCTTCCCAAACTACTCGTGGGACGGACAACTCAACATGGCTCAATACAAGGTATGGTGTTAGAGATATTACGCAACATAAACCACTTTATGACATGGTTGTCAGCATGTCCTTCCAGTGTCTTTCCATTACATGACTGCAGCTGCAGCAGTGCAGATATGCTAGACTGCATCAGATATATGCTAGATCAGTGCACCAGGCCACCAGAAATACTAGGCTCCAGCCTCTACATCTACGTAACGCGCGAAGACTTTGCTGTTAAGAGAACTCACCAACCGATTGCTTACTGGCGGCCTCTCTCCGCGCGCACTCCTGCAGTACTGCCGCTCTGCAGCATGTTGATGTGATGTTTGGAGTTGCAAACCCTCAATTCGATTACACATATTCCATATATTCCGGGGAATAATATATTATCCAGGCTGCAAGATCTATTTTGGGATATTTCCAGGTGCAATCACGGATATTTACATCTCTGGTGAGAGACAGAACCAGTGGCTGACCGCTGTAGGGGATATGAAGGGAGTATCTGGAAGTGTGTGGGCTAACCGTAAAATAAGTGATGATAAGGATACCTATACGTTTAATGGGGATACGTCATATCTTGCATTTACCAACCCTGAATACAGTAGGGCTAGAGTATGGGTGGTCCATCTTAAATCGATCTCTGAAGAGGGGCTCATCTGGTTTTATGTTAACGGAACTAGAGAGGTAGGAGCTCTCTTTGTTTTCTTCAGTTCATTCCAATTCTATTGATTGATTGACTCATTGATTTATTGATTACATTCTCCAACACTAATATTTCACACATAGGAGGGAAACCTGGATGTGTTCGCACTCGATATGAAGGATGGTGTCTTCAGAATGCACTATACTGATGTGGATATGGAGCTGCAGATGATCACCCTGCCCCCAAAAGAGGATGACTCATTTACAGGAAGTGCTGGTGAGATATTAATGAATTTAATGAATATCGTGATGCGATATACAGTCGGCCCCGATTTAAAAACCCTTTCCTCCTAGGATCCCTAAAAATTTGGGTTCAATTATATCTAAAGTAAGAGTATAAACAATAATTCTACCATACGATTCTCCCTAATAATAATAATAATAATATAATAACCCCCCCCCCTTCAGAGTCCACATTTAGAAGAGTGACGGGGGCCATTGCTGACCAGAGATCTAAGATTACCGCCCAATTCCAGACACCCGGCTATAAACCAAAACCCCAAAGTCTCTCCGAGGGTTACGAGTTATCTATCCAGGAGGCTCACTCTTACTCCTATCTCGGTGGAGTTCCCTCGGAAGTAGTCATGAAATATCCCAAGTGAGTTTTGTTAACAATTGTGATGTACCTCATGTGTGGGACTGGGAGGTCACAACAAACTTACCCTTTTTAACTCCAATAAGAAATTACAATTAAGTCACAAAATTGTTCAATTTACAACCCCTTTTCCGCCAGGTTGTTTGAGACAATAACAAGCAATGGGTATGCAGGGTGTATGAGGCCAGATATGATCAACAACGCCAAAACGCCCACCAGTAGCAACCTGTATTCAGCTAGAAACGTTACTAATGGCTGCTCAGATAAGGTATGAATATCTCCATCTCAGTGATCAGGAACCGACCGAGTCAGGAAGTATACTGGTCCCTGATTGGCTGATAACCAGTCACGTGACATGAATAACGAGTTCTGATTGGTTGTTTACTTGTGTCGGTCGGTTTCTGGATCATACCTATACCAAAGTGTCCCTCTACCTTGTTTGGGTCCCCAGCTGGTAACAACGTGCCCCTTCTTCCCGCAGTTAACACTGGATATGTCGATACAACCTGGTGGTTATGCCCTCCTGTCAGCAACCCAGATCAGATCCTTCTCTTTCTACCTGGCTACCACCGACACCTCTGGAATTGTCCTCGTTATCGGACAGGTATAAAGTAGTGACAAATATTTGGTTGCCATGACTACTTGTTGGTTCCCATGACAGCTGTCATGACAAAGCTGCAATGATTCTCCTACTGAACATCGCCCCCCTCAGATTGGAGTAACGTTGGTTGATGGTAAACTGAGAGTCAGCTTCCCCGGTAATGTTGACATGACCACCAGTACTGTAATCAGCACGGGGTCAAGGAGATTTATCAGATTAGACCTGGATGACACACTAAGGTTAGTAGTCAAGAGAGAGACCCCCAATCTCTCTCCCTGGGCCTGTCTAACGAGTAAGTAGGGTATAATCCTGCCCCCAATCCTGCTAGGTGGAAAGAGTGGGATCTGCCGCCCTTAGTATACGGATAAGTAGCTTTGCAGAGAGGGGGGAGGGGCTGGGCTAAGTGCCGGGTCTAATGATTGGATTCGATACCCTGCATAAAATGCAATAGTCTATTAAAGATCTCTGTAGAGCTACTGCAGTGCAGCACGGGGTGGAGCTCTGCCAGTGAGATAAAAACCGTGGGATCAGTGAGAGAGGGGGAGAGAGAAATAGGGCTTTGTAGACAAGGGTATAGACAAGTCTCATTCCCTACCCTGTGTATTGAAGGGTGGCTGGCACAATACAGACATGGGCTAATAACATAATAAATCATATATATTACACACCCAGATAAAAAGCTAGAAATGATACGAACGAAAAGATTTCCAAGACGGAGTAATTATCAATAATTTAATAGTTTAATCGCTATTTTTCCTAGACATCTCTATTAGAAAGAGAGAGAGGGGTCAGATAATTTAGTTGCACTCGGTACCGCATGTTGTCCCTTCCTTAAAGTGTGATCCCACCTCCATACCATCAGATACACTCCAGCTACCCTCACACCCAATATCAGTGAATCCGAACCCCTGGACATCAGCATACACATCTGCACACTCCATTATCAACTCCTGTCTCCACAACTCAACTCCAAAAATAGACAGCACCAGGTCGGACCCATCAAATTGTACATTCCACTCATATACCTGGTCGTTATTGGCTGCTTTAGGGAATGGTCTTGGTGTGGCGCACTTCACACATCCCGTCAGGAACACACCCTTCCTGTTGAACTGAAATGAACCGAGGATAATACCCTGGCTATCCAGGAAGAAAACTGTATTGATGTTCTTGTAGTTAATGGTGGAGGTGACTGTGATGCCCACTGAATCCCCACCCGTCAAATCTGCCGCCACGGTGCACGCCGGATCCTCACACCAGCCACACTCTGCAGTCCAGCAGTCACATGTCTTGTAGTTGGCTGTTAACTTTTCCATTACTTCCATTGTGGTAGAGAATGATATCCCATCTGTGGTGGGATGCTGGGCGGGAGTAGTGATAGGTGCTGGTGGTACCGGGATAGTTGTTCTCCCGGGGATACCTGGCAGGGGTTTGTTCTTGGGCCATGCTCTGAAATAGAAGCCCTTCATGTGCCTAATCCACAATCTGTCGATCTTTGCTTGGCTTATTATGGGACAATCCGGGAGAAATACCGCCGAGTACTCCAAGGAATCGTAACAGGAGAGAGTGAGGCTCTCGTCGTAATTAAAGTTCCAGGACCATATCTGTTCGTCCTGACCCCCACACACAGGATCCGAGTTGTAACTCTCCTGAGTGTGACCACACTGCTGCAGTTTCACATCCTTTTCACCCTCTTCCGGTCTGTTGACAAGGGCCCAGAAGGCGTTTCCCACGATCCTCGCCCTGCCCACAAAGAATGACATGGTGAGGGCCTTGTGCTGGTTTCTCTGTGGGGAAGTGGGTGTTAGTAGTTAACTTAACTATAGTTAACTTCAGCTACTTGTTCAGGTAAAGAGAGGGAGGAATATAGAAAGGGGGATACTGAGAGATTGAAAGAGAGATTGAGTGATATAAGATAAGGGTGTGAAAGTTAACTTACCCCTGTTACCCTACTCTGATGGCTCCCCGAAAGATTCAAATCAAAGCTCTCTCCCTCCTTTTGGAAGGTTTTGAACTGTAGAATCCACTCAGTAAGGGGGAAATCAAAGAAGTAAGAGTTGGAAGGAACTAGAACCCAATCTGGTTCCGGGTTGGGATCATCTGCCCCAAGGGCAAAGCCCAACAAAAGTGCCGAGAGTAGTAGCATAACTTGTGCAAATGAACTTCAAATACGGTTAGCAGGCCGCTTTATAAGATGCCCTCTGAGGACATGGGATAATAGACAGAGAGAGCGATAGAGAGGGGAGAGAGGGACAGGAAGAGAGAGAGCTAGAGAGAGGGGGTAGAGAAAGAGAGAGAGAGAGAGAGAGAGAGAGAGAGAGAGAGAGAGAGAGAGAGAGAGAGAGAGAGAGAGAGAGAGAGAGAGAGAGAGAATATAAGGAATACTGTATCTGAAGCAATGATCCTTTGCTGCATAAATCGTATACGACAATCGCATTATGTTTTAATCATCACGTGCAGATAATGATAGCTGCAGTAAAGACGCGGCTCCTTCATAATTTATTTGATTAATCGGGGGGGAGGCTGTTGATGCCCAGGTTCCTTGATTAAAAGGGTATACCGAGAGAGATGTCGGTAAGGTTTTGTAATGTCTTTGCTTCACGTATCCATGTAGCCGCATCTTGTCAGGCCAATGCTTTGACCATGACCGTTCTCCCGCGCTTTTGATAGAAATTTTAATAGGGTCAGGTCAATGCTATGATTGGACACGGTGATCGGGCCCAGGACACCCATGCATAATGGGGATATCATTCGTCTCTGATTTACCGGATTAGTTTTGAACTGGATTAGTGAGCACTCTTTTTTCACAAACTCTGTTCACAAACTCTCTTTTATTGCTCCGTCATATAAAGCGTCCCCCAAAGTGCAGTTGTCCACGATGTCTAAGACGCACTCCGCTGACATTGAATGCTTTTCATGAGCGCCTTGGATGTCGTGAACAACGCCACGTTGTGCCAATATGACGAAGCACCAATGTCTGCGACACGCTGTACATTGGATCAGTATCTGTCATCATTGTGTCGCCCACATAACCATTTGAATGTGACTGCGAGGATTTGGTAGATCGAAGTTTTAGAGACTACGCGATACAGTCTGAATAAGTCAGCCATTTTCCCTTGTGTTTTGAACTTGTACACATTAAAAAACTCGAATTAAATTTAAGATGGGTTAAGCTTAATTAAAATACATTTTCGGCAAAATATTCTGATCAATCATATTCATACTAAAAAGTCCAATATAGCTGTTATGTATTCATTATCTATTCCTCACACTCGGTACCGCACGTGTCATTGTCAGTGAAGTGTGACCCGCTCTCCATCATCTCATCTTCATACCACACCCCACTGCATCCAATATCACCAAAGGCAAACTCCTGGATATCGGAATATCTCTCCGCACACTCACCCACTAGCTCCTGTCTCCAAAGCTCCTCCTCGCTGATGTAGAGGACCAGCTCGTTCCCCTCCATCGCCACGTTCCAGTGGAACACACCTTCCTCACCCCAGGGTAGGGGTCGGGGTGTCATACAATTCACACACCCAGTCAGGAAGATACCCTTGCGATTAAATCGGAAGGAGCCAATCATGTCACCGTTGCTGTCAAACAAGTAGACCGTGTTGAATGCAACCCACTTGATGGTAGACTCAACATGTATTCCCTTGCTGGACTCGTCAGTCAGCTCGTGGGACACCCTGCATTTCTCGTCGGAGCACCAGCCACACTCGGCAGTCCAGCAATCACACGTGATCCGGGGAGTATCGGTCGTTAATGCACCAAGTTCTTCAGGTGCGGTCGTGGAGACGGCAGGGATGGTTGCGGGCTCGGTTGGTGCTTGGGTAGTAGGAGGGAGAGTTGGTACTGCGGGAGTTGGGATACCATCAACCGATCTCCAGTGGCCCTTAGCCATATATCTCACGTTGACATCACCCAAATCTTGGTCTAAGAACATTTTACAGATTCTATTTCGAGGATCCATCTCCAAGTAGAACTCCAGCTGGTCGTAGCAGTACAGATTCATACGCTCCCCCTTCACGAACTCCCACGTCCAGATCTGAATATCTTCTCCACCACACACCGGTTCAGAGAGATAATTCTTCTTGATACACCGGAAAAAGTCAACGTCATCTCCATTTGGGTCGTTATAAAGCTTCCACTTGGCATTCAGCATTATCCTAACGTTGATAAATGTCATAGCCAGGGCCTTGATTTCGTTCTGAAAAAGGAATTCGCTATAAATATTGAACGTTAGATATGTTATCGAGAGAAGACAGAGACAGAGACAGGGATATAGACAGAGACAGGGACAGGGACAGGGACAGGGACAGGGACAGGGACAGCGACAGCGACAGGGACAGGGACAGAGACAGACACAGACACAGACACAGACACAGACACAGACACAGACACAGACACATACCGCTGAAGTAGCGTCGTGGTCGGTTCCCTTGACATCGTGCTGCCAGTTAGGTCGAAGAAGGGTCCTGTTGGTCCTAAACTGCAGGTTACTCGTCAGGAAGTCGTGCTCGATCGGGAAGTTGATGTTGTTGGTTATCTCCTTCCACGAACCATCGATAAAGAATTCATCGCCGACAGTGTACCCAGTCAGGGCGAGAACAAGGATTAATAAGGACAGCATATTCAAACATAAATCACTAAAGTATTTTCGGGCAGAGGACCTGCTTTATATGTAATATTCTATGCAGGGAGCGTTGGAAAGGTTACATATTATCACGCGAGGTCACTGATCCTAGTCCGAGTGCCTCGATAGATAATTTAATTTAGTAACTTAGCTACTCAAATATGCTCCTTTATACCGCTGATGCAGCAGTAGGGTAGGGGTGGGTGCAGTTAAAACCGCCACGGTGGATTCTTGTGACGTGTTAATCTGAAAATAATAATAATCAGTAGAGATGTGGGGGGCGTGGCGCCGTGTAGAGGAGATATGTCGGTATAATTAATATTTCTGTTTCAGTGGCGCTGAGCTGTACGTGGATGACGTTTTGGAGGTTTCAGCATCCCTGGAGGAGAGATCTCTATCAGGGGAACACAGACCCACTGTGGGGGCCCTCACTAACGGGTTCTCTGGATGCATTGGCAGTATCGTTATAGGAAACAGGTAATAATCAGATAGAGCTGCTACTCCAAAGCAGAGATTTAAAGTTTTCCCTGCTAGAAAAGTGGTACAATCGGAAATACCACCCTTAGGATGTTACCTGTTTACTAAACGATATTGGTTTTTACTGAATTTAATCTAATAAGTTTGTTATCAATTTCTAACTTGAGTTATCTTTCAGGGTGTATAATCTTGATTCAGATGTACTTAAACGCCTGTCAGTTGTGCGAAACAGGTGCCGTGTTTTCAATGGTATGTTGTTGCCCTCTTTGCCCCCCCCCCACGTCCCCATGTGTACAC
The DNA here is from genome assembly GCA_000695325.1 of Pleurobrachia bachei. Classification (NCBI taxonomy): domain Eukaryota; kingdom Metazoa; phylum Ctenophora; class Tentaculata; order Cydippida; family Pleurobrachiidae; genus Pleurobrachia; species Pleurobrachia bachei. The sequence goes on from AVPN01000547.1 coordinate 23,183, forward strand.
GTGCATGTGCTCTTGTTCGTGGAATAACTGATCTCTATATGGAGACAATTGTGAACTATGATTGGAAGGGACCAATTAAACCCCAATTATAACTAACCGTGATGGTAGCATGGCCTCGAGTGTTCGAAACAACAAGCCAATCAATCTGATTGTTCTACAACAACGGTGCACGTGCCATCTCCACGTGACACCTTTCCTGCTCTCTGATTGGCTGTTGATCGTCCCTGTTTTAGAGTTAGGCACGTGCGCTTTGAACAATTGTGTCCACGCTCTCTACTAGGCCGGGTAACCCTCTCTAGGATACACTTGTTGCTTGTGACTCTATCGACAAGTTACTGCTAATGAATTAGAGTTCCCTCCTACTGTGTGCTGCTGCTGGGGGCGACCACACTGACCAATCAGGTCGCTTGGTGATGGTCACGTGATGTTTCACTAGCCAATCAGGATAGAGAATGGTTGACATGTGGTGAATTCAATTTACCGTATAGAGGACGTGACAACATTGGCGCATGTTGACAAATGGTTGGGTTCGCCAGCTGCGACACACAAGGGTGTGGATGGAGAGAGATAGAGAGAGAGACAGAGAGGGAGAGAATGATAGAGAGAGAGTAGGAGAGAGAGGGAAAGAAAGATAGATAGAGAGCTGAGGGGTATATTACGGAAGAACAGACTTGACGGCCAGGCAATATATAATATCGAATTCTGACACATTGGTCATTGTGACTGATTGATCGAGTCTACTGCCCTGGTAGACAATTGTCGGGTAAATGTAGACAATGGATAAATGTAGAGCTGTACAAGAAAATGGTTAAACAGAGCTATAGAGTTGAGTTCATATTGATAGGTTCTGTCACAATTTTTTTCCGTAAACCTCTGTTGAGTCGACCCTTACTCAACAACTAAACTTTACATTTAGGAAACAAAAGAATGTTATTAATTTTACGGCATGCCGCTGTAACCTACCCTGCCCTTTTGGAATTCCTTACAACCCCTAATCTCATTCCGACAGTAGGGATATTTTAGGAGCAATAATATAATCATGATAATATATTACAATCGGACTCCGGTTAATTAACCGGAACCCCGATTTACTTGCCAGTCTTCCGTTCGCTAACTATGCTCAGTGCTCACTCTTCGGGATCGCATAGGCTCACGCCGGACCTTCGTCGGCCCGGTGTGACTCACACGTGAGGCCAACAGACAGGGAACACGAATAACCGGGTAGAACCCTTTCTCCTAGTAAATCAGGGTCTGGCTGAATATTGTCCCGTGTTTTAATTCACCCCTTAACTTTGATTTATTTATTATTTTGAGATGTAAGATTATAACCCCCCTCTTTTCAGAGACATCAGCTGTGACAACACCAATGCCTGACTTTATCACAGAGCCAGTGACAGAACTGGGCTCCATCATCTCGGATAAGAGTTGCCGATCTGATCTAGTAGCTAGTACCGACCAGGACGCCCTATACGTGTCAACAGTCGGGGATGTTACAAATCATCTTCGGCTTCCTGTTGCCGATACCTCTATGGTTGCAATGTGAGTACAGGCATGGTACTTGATAGTGCATGATCCATCCTTCTTTGAACTCAGAATGTTACTAAAAATGCTAATGATCATGATCTAAATATGGCTACTCCGGCAGCCACCAAAAATATATACTCGCCACAGCTCGATATGCACTTTGCTTGCTATAAAATGATCCAAGCGACCACCACTCTTTGATCCAGAACGGTTTTTTTTTCTAGAGAGCAGCTGTTGTTGGCGGCCACTTGTGTGTTCATGAGCTGCCCCCAACTGGCATGCAAGCCGTTTAGAGAGATGGTAAGGTTAGAGAGAGGAAGATGGGAGAGAGAGAGAGAGAGAGAGAGAGAGAGAGAGAGAGAGAGAGAGAGAGAGAGAGAGAGAGAGAGAG
>AVPN01000548.1:10146-21100 GCA_000695325.1 Pleurobrachia bachei
TTTTGGCCGCGCCGCGAGTTAACCATGCTGGTTTTGGTGCGCGCACACGTGGTGACAAGTTACATAACTCACTCCGCAAGACAACAGTGACAAGTCACAACTTTATAGGGATCCCTATGTGTAAACAGGCCACCAAACACCCAGATCGTAACGGCGCCCGTCTTCTGGCAGCGGAAAATTTTTTAGACAGGTCGAAGCTGAGAGGTCGAAATCTCTGCCCTATCCCGCGCTAGAGCAACGTTTGTCAAGGTGAGAGGTGTCTCTCTTCAGCAACTTATTCCCGGCTGTTGAGTGTTGAAAAGTGATGCCAATTGGTGTTAGATCAGTTTAGAAACAAATCCAATTGCCAGAACTTTTTCCCTGTAAAATATGTGGAATAACGTTTCGAGGAAGCACATTGTAGAGGGTCACAAGTATACAGTACATTCTGGTAATAAACCGTTTGTTTGTCAAGTGTGCAAGTGTTGCTCAGAAGGGTAAGTGAATCTCCCTTCCATGGACTGTGGACAATTATCAAACCACCTGCATGATTGGGAGTGGTACGGGTTATGGGGGAATGAACGTTCGTAACAACTAACAAGATACTCCTCGGGATAATAAAACCGAATGAACCGTGATACAAGATTACAGTTGTATTGACGAATAAGAAAAAACATACTGGGTTTAACCGAACCAAATGAATCATTTATTTCGTTTTTAATATTTTGGTGATATGTAACGAAGGTGCTCCGGTCGTTGCAAGCAATATTTTGAATGACTTTTGATACAAAGACTGTATGAGTGTAGCCACTTGAGGAAGTGCTTCACATAGCTAGTGCGTATGCACATTTTGTTCTATGTTAAATTTTGTCACTGTTGAGTGGGATAGAAATAAAAAATCCCTCTAAAATTGACAGGGAAACAATTATAGTAACTAACAATATTACCTCCCAGTAGGCACAACATGTCCTCTCGATTTTTCGCCCAAGCGGGAGACAGTAGCGATGAGAGCTCATCCTCGGAGTCCGAGACTGAAATGCCTGTATCAAGGGCCCCAGTTCGTCAGTATGCCTCTATTCTTGAGGAGAGCGATGACGAAAAGAGGGTTGTAAGGAGTAGCAAGGATAAGAGGTTCAGTGAGATTAATGAGGCGATCAAGGCTATCAGGAATGCTAAGAAGATCAAGGATATTTCTAAGGTTTTTGAAGGTATGTGGCAGTGGGTTGATTCATCGAACCCTCACAGACGGTGTGAGCCATTAGTTGAGGTCACCAAGTGTTGTTATCAGGCTTCTATTTCTATGTAATTAGTTTTAGCCTTCTGACGTGTTCTTCAAGTCTAGTTCCTAACCACACATTATCCCCCACCCAGGGTTCAACTCTCTCTGTTCAACTTATACCAAGTCACAGAATGTTATCGCAAAGAACGGTACACCCAAGGCATTCATCAGGTACCAAGAATTATTCTCTCAACTAACTTGATTTGATACTGGTGATAGTGTTCAACAGATTTGTCTTTGGCTTGAACTTCTCGTTAACATTTATATTCCTCAACTCTTTGTTGTTTTCATAACCCTTCTTTTCAGGTGTGTTGTTTCTTATTTAACCATTAACCCTCCCACATAGGTGTGTTGCGGATTTAGAGAAGTTTGTGTTGGCTGTCTGGGAGGATAAGGAACAAAGATCCAAACTTAACAAGATCAACTCTAAAGCTCTCGGTGCATTAAAACAAAATGTCAGGAAGTTTAACAAGGCATTTGAGACTGATATCGAGGAATACAGAAAGGTGAGTTTTGGATATCTGTTCACAATTAGGAGCCAAATGGCTCATTATGAGAAAAGTTGTGTACTATTTATCGTGATAAGACACCAGTTTATTGAATATGTTTCATTTCAGAACCCTGATAACTACGAGGAAGTTATTGAAGAGGATGAGAGTGATAATGGTAGGTAGTCGAGTAGTAGTGCTTCATTTCAACATTTCGTTCGGTTTTGAGGGCCAGATGTTGGGGAGAAAGAAGTGTTACGTAAGCCCCGAGGTTCAGAACTCCAATGTGATTTGTACAGCGCGCCCTCTCCCTCCCATGTAAAGCACATCCCCTCAACATTTGTGTTGCGCGCCACATAGCGGGTAAATCGTCTTAGTCGGTGGTGGCGGTTCTTGCACCAAACTTGTAACTTTAGCATCCGGCTAGGGATGCCAAATACCCTTCCCTAATCCCTAGAACCAATCAACTACCCCTCGGTTACCCCACAAATAGATAGTTCATTATTTATCACGCATACGCCTTTCAGATGATGATATTGAGACTGCCAAGGATTCAGCCAAACAAACGAAGAAATCTCGCACATCTGTAAGTTACACTTTTAATTGGACCTTATATCTGTCAATTATTACTAACTCCTATCCCCTCTCAGTCATCCCTAACTCCTGTAATCCTCCTGTAGCCATCCCTAACTCCTATAGTAGTCAACCCTAACTCCTTTTCCATGCAGTCATCCCTATACTAAACTATCTCTTGCCTAGCTAGACTCTATTTCTTTACAAATGTAAAGGAAGGTTAGAACATAACTCCCTCTCTCTCTATTCAGTCATCCCGAGCATTTGACGAAGATGACGAAGAAGCTGGAGGGGATGCTATGAGCGATGATGAAAGTGATGATATGTGGGACGAGAGCGATGATTCCAGCTCTTCTGATGATGAGATGCCTGCCATCGGTTATACTGCCGCTTATTTCCTGAAGAAGTTAGTATTTAAAGGAAGGATAAAAAGGGCCAACTCTCTAATATCCTGTTTTGTTTAAACTTTAAACCCCGGGGTAAGACAGGATCAAGGAAGTAATATCTTCTTTTCTTCTAGGAAAGATGATGATAAGAAGGAGAGACCTGAGAGGAAGAAGAAGGCGCCCAAACAGCAGCAGCCCAGGACCTCAACCAGTAAGGAGGATGAGGGATGGACCACTGTCAGTGGGGTTGAGAAAGTTGCAAAGGTACATTTATGGCACAATTCGAGGATCAAACAACAATTATCAACTCCGTGAATAAATTCAAACAAGTAGATAACAATCAGCCCAGTAAAAAAGCATCCCATCAAATTGTGTCCATGATAACACCCATGTTCCCTCCAGGAGAAGCCCTTGTTTGAGGAAGGAACTGAGATCACCGTTGATGTGGTGAACCAGAAGATTGCAGAGCTGTCCTCCATCCGGGGGAGAAGGGGTGCCAACAGGAAGAAAAATATCGAGACTTTCGAACTGCTCACCGAGACCTGCTACAAGGAAAATCTGGGTTAGTAGAACTATCATCGTGATCATGTACATGTTTGATAGATCTTGCGAGAATAACGATCGGTCGATTGTTATTTACCCGTATAATCAGTGAGGAAGTTTATTTATTCACACCTTTGCTCTCACCAGGTATTCCGGTCGTTGCTAAGTGTCTGTACTACACCTGTCTCGCCATCTTTGACTACAACCCCAGTATGTCTGCTTGCATGGTGGTGGACATCTGGGTGCAGCTCCTAGTCACCCTGGATAAACTTCTTACCCTCCTGGAGGGTCACAGGGAGGTCCACTTTGTTGAGGGACTACCCGATGAGGAGGAGAACCTTGAGGTTAGTGACTGGGAAAGGAATATATTGGGATGATTGAGGGCAGGACCTTGATATGAGGTTGGTGGGGGAGGGCAGGAATAGGTAGTTAGGAAAGGGGATAGAAGGTTGTCCAACATGGTATGATGGAAGATATCTGGGTTATAATGGCATTGGTTCCAAATTACCGGGGAAAATTACCGTCACAGGCTTTCTTTGATTGGCATGCTGGCAAGACAAAGTTTCATGCAACAAACACAACTTTCACATGTTATACCCCGTGCTTTGACACTTTTTACTCAGCGCTCTTTCTCTCTATCTAGCTCAATCACTATCTTTTCCTCTCTCGCATCAAACAAATGACACTAACTGTACAATCATTGTTACCTGGCCCGGCGCTTCGTCTGACGCACGATGGTTGTTGTAGTACAGCACTGTATGTGGTTCCACCCAGACACTTTATAGTTTTCTCCCCACTTAGTATCATCTCCCTGGAATCAACACAAGCCACCTCTATTTTACTCCCAAAATACACAGGAAAGGATGCCTCCGAGCAGAGATTGGAGTTTGGGACAGCAGTACATTCTGAGTGGGGGGCCGGGGATTAGTAGCAACTATATGGGCTGATCTATGCACTTATTTTCCCTTATTTTTGCTAGTCGTTACCTGCAATTCGGTACTCGATTTCTTTCCAAGCACCGTTACTGAGGGTAAATCCATCAACTATTGCACTGAGCCCCGGGTGTTCGTTAAAAAACCTCGAGTGCCCTCTATATGCCTCAAAGTATCCATCAGTGGTAATCTTGAACGTCCAAATATCAATATTTGTCGATGGAAATTTATATGATAAACCGTCTGTGAAACCACCTTTCTGGGTCTGAGGGAACAATTGACCCATTTTATAAAAGTTTCATGAAAGATATAATGGAATGGATTAACGCTTACCCCAAAGTCGAGTTTGAAAACACGATCATTGACATTGTCGTTTAATTTCATACTCAAGGACACCAGTTCACTACTGGGTATCTTCAGTTGTAGACCTCCCTTATACCAATCATGGAATGTATATTTCTGGCTACTTTCCGCACAGTCCCAACCAGTGTTCTCAGTGGATTCAGTTGTACCAATGGGCTCCCAGCATTCTGAAGTGGACCAGAATTAATTGAGATGCAAGTTAACATAAAGTGAGGGTGAAACAACCCAAAATTGAAGAGAGATACTGCAAAGACGGTCTCCCATAAATTAACATTATAGATACATACTGACAACTTACAAACGACACAATTACAATAGACTATTTTATACATTGGGTAACTCACTAGTAAATACTGAAGAGAGAAGGATCCCCAGAAGGAACAATACTGATAGAAACATTTCAAACTAAAACGGATGGCTGGATTGAGTGTTTAAGTAACGGTGAACCTTCCCAACACGGCATTTGACACCGAGAGGCAGCAATTTATAGATCGAATCTAAAAATCACAATCAGCTGGTACTCCGCTGCAACCGCTGCCGAAATCACCATCCCTGACGATCTCGTTATGGATGGCCGAGGACAGTATGATGTCATATCCAGCCAGTAGGTAATCCCCTCATTGTTACCGAACATTAGGTATTTCAAAATTGGTAGTATGTACATAAATTCTTTACTAAAGTGAAAATACACGGCCCAGACAGAATAGTTGTAACACAAAAGATGACGCAGAGGCTCCGCCTAGCTACGACTGAGTACTGGGTGTGTGTAGAAGGAAGGTTTACAGCGATGCTCCCCTGCGACCTGCTCATCGACAAGGCCACCTGCAATTGACAATGACCGAGAGACCACGTGACGGTCACGTGATACCTTAGATCAGCCAATCAGGGTGCAGAATGACTAGGCAGCTGGTTTTTTTTGACGTAGCACGGAAAGATGAATATATCGATAAGGGAAGAGAAAGGGAAGGGAGGGAATGTGAGAGTGATCATGGGAAGGACAGGAGAGAGGATAGTACAGTATGTAAATTGTAAGAGAGAGAGGGTGAGAAAAGAAGGGTTGTATCATGATTGTATTAGATTTATGAGCAATGAGCATGTCCTAAATATAAAATATATGCGGCAGATGGGTCGAAAAAAAACACCTAGCTAGTAGGGCCTCGGGCCTAGCTCTCTGTAGGAAAGTTTTCGGTGGGGAAGAGAGGGAAGGGTTGTTTGTAATTGCTGTGTCTGGACTCTGGAGAGGAGGGGTTGTATGTCTGTAATAGCATCCCTGGATACTAACAGGATAGGAGGTCAGGACCCTAGTTAAGAGGCCCATATTTAACTGTTAAATTATGGTCGATGAGAGATCCAATAACCCCCTCTCCCCTCCAGAACCTGGAGAAGCCTCTCACCGTTGCTGGAAGTATCCTGGTCATCATGGAGAGGGCTGATGATGAGTTCACTAAACTTCTCAGAAACTTGGACGCAAAATTTGGTGTGAGAAATTCATTTTTTTTGGAAAAGCAGATTTCGCTCTCTTTCACAAACTCAACTATGGTCTAGTTTTACGAATCTTTCACAAGTTTTGATAATTTATTGAAAAGTTTTTTAATGTAATGTAATTTTAGCCATTTTCACAAAACGCAAGTTTTTGTAAGAAGGGACAAAAGATGGCACAAACATCATTAGTGGCCTCCAGTCATTGGGAGTACGTGCCAAAATTAAGTCTCTACCTGAACCTCATCTAATTTGGGAAATAATGGTATATTTACATAGTTTTGTGTATGCGCATGACTGTTTTTTATGGCTATACTGGTTTTAATGGTTCATGATCGTCTATAGGATTTGAAAGGGGTGCATCTTGTTCGGAATATGCAAGTTTATATAAGAGATATCAAGCAACATAGGGCCTATCTCCAACGGTTAAGGAGATATGAGTTTTTGAAGTTTTTGAAGTTTTCGAAGTTTTCCACCCTAAATTCCTTTTTGAAGTTTTTGAAGTTGACTTCAAAAACTTCAAAAACTTCAGCCGGCCCCCCCCAGAATGACTAGGCAGCTGTGAGGTTTTTTGACGTAGAACGGAAAGATGAATAGATCGAGAAGGAGAGAGAAAGGGAGGAGGGAATGTGAGAGCGCCCATAGGAAGGATAGGGGGAGAGTATAGTATAGTATGTGAGGTTGAGAATGTATCATGATTGTATTAGATTTATGAGCAATGAGCATGTCCTAAATATATACGGCAGATGGGTCGAAAAAAAACACCTAGCTAGTAGGGCCTCGGGCCTAGCTCTCTGTAGGAAAGTTTTCGGTGGGGAAGAGAGGGAAGGGTTGTTTGTAATTGCTGTGTCTGGACTCTGGAGAGGGTAGGGTTGTATGTCTGTAATAGCATCCCTGGATACTAACAGGATAGGAGGTCAGGACCCTAGTTAAGAGGCCCATATTTTACTGTTAAATTATGGTCGATGAGAGATCCAATAACCCCCTCTCCCCTCCAGAACCTGGAGAAGCCTCTCACCGTTGCTGGAAGTATCCTGGTCATCATGGAGAGGGCTGATGATGAGTTCACTAAACTTCTTAGAAACTTGGACCCCCATGGAACTGAATACGTACAGCGGTAAGTGCAAGCCCTGCTTTACTAGGCCAGTCATATGACGTTATTTTCTCACCATAAAAGTTGTAAATCTAATTCCACTTCTAGGGTACTCTAATAGGTCCCTAGAACCACCAAAAAAATCCTTCGCGAGCTTCGCGGTGAAGAACTTAGGTTTTTGGCCTATATTTTTAGGCTATTTTGCAAAACGTAACATGACTTAGGAACAGAGTAGAGACAAAACTGAGGGCACTAGAGTGATCAGCGTCCTCGAATTAGTGGGGGTAGACACCGAAATTAAGTCTCTATCTTTTCAGGTTAATTAGATAATTGGATAATTAGATGCACACATAGCCGTTTTGTGGCTATATGGTGAAAATCATCTTAAGAAACGAGTAGAGATGAAATCGAGGACACTAGAGTGATCAGTGGCCTCGAATTAGTGGGGGTAGGTACCGGAATTAAGTCTCTATCTCATCTGGATAATTAGATAATTAGATAATTAGCTTTGCCCATAACCGTTTTTAGGGTATATGGCTATAGCCACTTAGGAACGGTTTAGAGACTTTTCACTGGTGCCATTTTGTAGGCAATGGCCAAGTTTTGGGGGGTGACTTTTAAGCTCTATCTCCAACCGTTTAGCCGTTATTTGGCTTTAAGGGGGCTCAAAATCGGTTTTTTACCGGTTTTTGCTCTTTTTTGGCACCTTTAAAGCAAATAACGGCTAAACGGGTGGAGATAGAGCTTAAAAGTCCGACGTCGACCCCCCAAAACTTGGCCATTGTCTACAAAATGCCACCAGTGAAAATTCTCTAAACCATTCCCAAGTGGCTATAGCCATATGGTCAAAAAACAGCTATGTGCATATCTAATTATCCAATTATCTAATTAACCAGATGAGATAGAAACTTAATTCCGGCACCTACCCCCACTAATTCAAGGACGCTGATCACTTTAGTACCCTCAGATTTGGCTCTACTCCATTTATAAGCCATTTTACGTTTTACTAAACAGGCTGAAAATATAGGCAAAAGGGCGTGGCCCAAAAACCCAAGTTCTTCACCGCGAAAATCGCGAAGGATTTTTTTGGTGGTTCCACCTATTAGAGTACCCTAGAAATGGAATTAGATTTACAACTTTTATGGTGAATTTTAATCTACAATCGACATCATATGACTGGCCTATACTCTCACATAAAACCTTTGAACAAAACTAGTAGTACCCTCAGTCCTGATTGGTGACATGTGTATAACCAAAATGGGTAATATGTAGCAGATGTTTCGTAACATACAGCCCATCTCTCCAGATTGTCCGATGAGGCCAAGTTGTGTGTCGTGATTCTGAGGATCAAGGCTGAGTTGGCGACCAGGAAGGCCAGTAATAATGAAATGTGCAGGATTTATCTGAGAGAGATTGAGCATCTTTATTACAAGGTATGATAATTCCCCTCTTTCTCTCTCTTTCTCTCTCTCTCTCTCTCTCTCTCTCTCTCTCTCTCTCTCTCTCTCCACACAATCATTGTACAGGTCGATTACTCCGCGGAGAAGGGTGGAGCTGGTAACAGCAAGGCGAAGATGGATGAATTGTGCAAGTTCATCTACCGAATTGAGTCTAGCGACCACTCAGGTAACTAGGGCGGGTAGGATTAGGGTTTGTATACTGCCTACTTGCCATGACCCATGAGGGCTACTACTTTTTGAAAAGATTCGATTTGTGTTCCTTGTAAATATCAGGTGTAAAACAACTCGAGAGGATCACTGTTTACTCACCCTCCCTTCCCCCCAGGTGATCTTGACAGGATCAGGACCCGAGCGATGCTCTGTCACATCTACCACCACGCCCTGCACAACCGATGGAGTGAGGCACGTGATCTGATGCTCATGTCTCACCTCCAACACGGTATCTCACACGCTGACATCCCAACCAAGATCCTTCACAACCGAACCATGGTCCAGTTGGGTCTGTGTGCCTTTAGAAATGGGTATATCCAACACGCCCATACTACTCTCAATGAGATCCAGTCCTCACAAAAGAGCAAGGAACTTCTCGCACAGGGGCTATCAACTCAGGTTTGTTGGACACTTGTAAAATATGTCCGTGTTGTGTACATGACGACATGACGTGTTCTACAAGTTAGCGTGGTATCTTCTTGATATTTTATTTAATCCACATGAGACATCTACAGTCGTCTACACAAATTAACTCCTACCAGCCCTAATGATATCTAACCCCCCCAATATGAGACCTAACACAACTATCCCCCCACCCCCCGCCATCAGATATCTAACAAAACTATCCCCACACAGAGGATGAGTGAGAGGAATCTCGAACAGGAGAAGATAGAGAAACAGCGACAAATCCCCTTCCACATGCACATCAACCTGGAACTATTAGAGTACAGTTACCTCACATGTGCCATGTTGTTGGAGGTCCCTCACATGGCGGCCCACCAGTTCGAACAACGCAGGAAACTCTCCAGGACGTTCCATCAGCAGCTGAGGAATGCTGACAAAAACCCCCTGGTAAGTTTAGGGATAAAGGAGGATTTTGGAAGTAGATCCCCATTGTATTGGTGAATTTAGGACCACCCTGCACTGGCCCCTTTAGGACTACAGAACCCCCTGTGTGTGTGGGAAAATATATTCCCCCCGACCGATCATCCCACGATACCTGCAGCAGTATTCCCCCTTCAAACCTGCAGTAGCTAATTGTGGAATGCTGATCCTGAGTAATTTGCAGCTCTGACAGGTGTCAGGGGCCTTATAGAATATTATAGTTGGCCCCAGCTGGGCCTTCTATTGATCACATACTTCGCTCTCTCTCTTCAACTATGATCCCACTATGACCCAATTGAATTGACCCAAAATCGTCCCATATATATTTGACCCCCCCCCTCTTTGACTAACCCCCACCTGCACATGTAGATTGGACCCCCTGACTCGATGAGAGAGCACCTGGTGGCCTCCGCTAAAGCCATGATGAAGGCTGACTGGAAAACATGTGCTGATACCCTCCTAGCTCACAAGATCTGGAACCTAATGCCCAATGCTGAGGATGTGAAGGCAATGTTGAAGCAGAAGATCAAGGAGGAGAGTCTGAGGACGTACATGTTCACGTATAGCGCATGTTACGATTCCATCAGGTAGAGATCTGTTCATTAAATATTGTTGTCGACAAAGAAAACACCTGTGACACACATTCACACCATGCATATTATAAACCTGTTTTTACTGTAATCATTCTACCTATCTAAATAACATCTCCCCTCCCACAGCCCAATGGTTCTGTCTCGAATGTTTGATCTATCGAACAAGCAGATCCATGCCCTGATAAGCAAGATGATCCTGAATGATGAACTAAAGGCCAGCTGGGATAAGCCGACTGATCTGTTGATCCTGCACAGAGCTGAAAGTAGCAAGCTACAGAGCCTTGCCAAGCAGACTGCTGACAAGGTAAGGGGTGGTTAGTAGAGAGGGGGTTGGGTGGTTTCAAATGGGTGGTTGCCTGACACTGTGACCGTGCTCTGGTATGGACAACTAAAATGTGTGGGGTTGCAAATGGTGTGCCAAAGATGTGGGGCACTACAGCAACTGAATTTTGGAGAGTTACAGGGACAGCTTACCGATAAATACTGATTACGGCTCTCTTTTAGTTAGTTACTCGATTAGGGGCTCGTTTTAGGGGCTCTAAAAATCTAATCGATTGTGCTCTTTAGTGCGTTTCTTATTAGAACATAAGTCTTACCATTCTTATTATAATATGCCCTTCTTTATTATCATGTTTATCACCATTACTCCACACCCGCCCCAAATAACTTCTTATTTCTAAAATCCCCCCCC
>AVPN01000549.1:14989-47029 GCA_000695325.1 Pleurobrachia bachei
AAAGGGGGGGGGGGATATCATCTCATCTCATCTTAGTGGTTCACCAATCACCCTCCGATTATTTGAACAAAGTTAAACTCGGTGTATTTCAATGCAGTTAATAGTTGGTGAGAAAGAACTCAGAAGATCTCAAACATTAGACCGACCCTCACTTTGTATAATAGAAAAGGATGAGGGTTTGATCCCCCGATCCTTTTCTGCTACACAAAGTGGTAAACAAGCTCACTCACCAATATCAGTATCACAGCGCCGACATGATCTCTCGCCGCCAGGGCCCTGACGCAATATCAGTTCGGCACATGAAAATCCAATATATCTCCGTTAAAAAACAAGATAAGACCAGCTCACGCAACGTCCATAAATCAATTCCTTGAAAAAAGATCCGTCCTAAGTAATAGTACTAGGATAAAAAGAACCTGCCAAAAAATCAAACTCTAGATCTCAATTTTGTCCCTGAGACTCAGATATAGCCTCTCCAAGTTATTCATCTGTTCAACCACTAGGAGGTACATTTGATCGTTATCGTCTATGTTGGGGATAGCCCGACAGCCGTGAGAGGGGTAGTCCTCCATCCCCAGACAGACCTCTGGACTGATAACTATCTCATCAACCTAATGATGGAGGGAGTTGTTAGCCTCATTATATTTTAGGGAAGAAAGAAGATGAATCGCGCTGCCGGCTGGAAAATAATGAGTTTTAGGGACTCAGTAAAGATTAATTCCCTCATTTCAGGGGGCGGGTTAACTAACCTGTATACTCATACTATTGAAGGCACGTCTCTCCTCGTCCCCAAATATCTTCTTCGATAGTCTGTGTTCAATGTAACATCGTAGGGAGAGATAACTCTCAATCAGCTTCACACCAGATAACTTGTAGTTGTCGATAGCATCAACCTTTACACACACCTTTAGAGGGGGAACAGAGTGTGTTAGTGGTTCAGAGTCCCGGCAACTAAAGAAATGGTTTATGAGATTAAAGCTATGATCTGAAGGGGTGGATTCTAGGGCATAATAGCCGATAGGGTTGCCACATAACCTACTATGTGGATGTGAGAATTACCTCTTTCTTCACGGATAGCTTGTTAAGAATGGTCTCCTGGATCTGGTGGGTGGACGTCCAACAGTCAGCCACTGACTCATTCAGGGGTTTGGGACGGGTGAAACACTTCTTACGATCCAAACTAAACCTTCCTGGCCCGGGTGCTGCTGCTGCAGTGGACACACCAACCAGAGACTGGCTGGCGAGGAAGATAAAGGAGAGGATGGTAAGAGATATCATCTTGATCCCATCTCAACTAATCGCCCCTTTTATACCCATCTCAGCAGTGGGGTGCAAGCTGTACAAGGTGAAACGCGTCAATCGTCATGTGATCTGCATCCGGCTTACAAGATAGATATCTAAACGCATATCTTGAGAGCGGTTAGTAGGTGAGAGAGATGGGTGAGAGAGAGAGGAGAGGGAGGAAGACAGAGGGACAGGGAGAGATTAGAGAAAATTTATTTCAAAAACTTTTCACGCACCTTGGGGTTAAGACTAAAAGATACAGATCAAAGAGGGTGCAGCTAAACTGCTTTATCTTTTTTCTAAATAACAAAATACTCTGCAAGTGCAACTAAACATTTTAATTAGTTTTTAACTAAAAAGTTGTTGTTATTCAGAGAGAAGAACCTGGACGAAGTGTTACAAACGGATACAGTCTTTGTGAATGTGGTTCGGGGGGAGGTTGCGAAGGTAACAGATCTCAAGAAAGTCTTCAATACAGATGATCGCAACAAAATCTGTTTAGAGGTAAGAACAAATTTAACACTCCGAGAGACAAACTGATAGTTTAGACACAGCGTCCCCTCAATATCCCAGTTTTGATATAATACAAGAACATATCTTTTTCACAACATCTCCCTTTCTACAGATTCTGGAGAAGGGAGAGTTTCAGTTATCAGAGAAGGAGAGACAATCAGCCCTGAGTAACAAGTTTACGGAGATAGCTAACTGTATATCCAGTATGTGTATCAACCCCACTACAGAGCGACCCTACCCAGTGTCTATGTTAGAGAAAGCTATGAAGGATGCTCATATCAGTGTGAACCCCAACAGATCAGCCAAACAACAGGTAACAATCACGGACACAAGTAAACAACCAATCAGAACTCGTTATTTACTGGTTATTAGCCAATCGTTATTTACTGGTTGTCAGCCAATCAGAGACCAGTATGTCCTGATTCGGTCGGTTCCTGGTATAAACAATGTCGCGGAACATGATGTGAGAGAGAGAGAGTAATATAACAATCAACATTTCCAGTCATGAGTGAATACCTGTCACCTAATCCAATCACACCCAGGGTATTTATACCCATCGAGTGAGAGAAGAACCCCCTCGATCTCTCTTCAACAAAATAGTCACGTGACTTCTGTACCAGAAACAGCAGGGGTACTACCAAAGTCAATGTAACATCGTAGGGAGAGATAACTCTCAATCAGCTTCACACCAGATAACTTGTAGTTGTCGATAGCATCAACCTTTACACACACCTTTAGAGGGGGAACAGAGTGTGTTAGTGGTTCAGAGTCCCGGCAACTAAAGAAATGGTTTATGAGATTAAAGCTATGATCTGAAGGGGTGGATTCTAGGGCATAATAGCCGATAGGGTTGCCACATAACCTACTATGTGGATGTGAGAATTACCTCTTTCTTCACGGATAGCTTGTTAAGAATGGTCTCCTGGATCTGGTGGGTGGACGTCCAACAGTCAGCCACTGACTCATTCAGGGGTTTGGGACGGGTGAAACACTTCTTACGATCCAAACTAAACCTTCCTGGCCCGGGTGCTGCTGCTGCAGTGGACACACCAACCAGAGACTGGCTGGCGAGGAAGATAAAGGAGAGGATGGTAAGAGATATCATCTTGATCCCATCTCGACTAATCGCCCCTTTTATACCCCATCTCAGCAGTGGGGTGCAAGCTGTACAAGGTGAAACGCGTCAATCGTCATGTGATCTGCATCCGGCTTACAAGATAGATATCTAAACGCATATCTTGAGAGCGGTTAGTAGGTGAGAGAGATGGGTGAGAGAGAGAGAGAGAGAGAGAGGAGAGGGAGGAAGACAGAGGGACAGGGAGAGATTAGAGAAAATTTATTTCAAAAACTTTTCACGCACCTTGGGGTTAAGACTAAAAGATACAGATCAAAGAGGGTGCAGCTAAACTGCTTTATCTTTTTTCTAAATAACAAAATACTCTGCAAGTGCAACTAAACATTTTAATTAGTTTTTAACTAAAAAGTTGTTGTTATTCAGAGAGAAGAACCTGGACGAAGTGTTACAAACGGATACAGTCTTTGTGAATGTGGTTCGGGGGGAGGTTGCGAAGGTAACAGATCTCAAGAAAGTCTTCAATACAGATGATCGCAACAAAATCTGTTTAGAGGTAAGAACAAATTTAACACTCCGAGAGACAAACTGATAGTTTAGACACAGCGTCCCCTCAATATCCCAGTTTTGATATAATACAAGAACATATCTTTTTCACAACATCTCCCTTTCTACAGATTCTGGAGAAGGGAGAGTTTCAGTTATCAGAGAAGGAGAGACAATCAGCCCTGAGTAACAAGTTTACGGAGATAGCTAACTGTATATCCAGTATGTGTATCAACCCCACTACAGAGCGACCCTACCCAGTGTCTATGTTAGAGAAAGCTATGAAGGATGCTCATATCAGTGTGAACCCCAACAGATCAGCCAAACAACAGGTAACAATTACGGACACAAGTAAACAACCAATCAGAACTCGTTATTTGTTGGTTATTAGCCAATCGTTATTTACTGGTTGTCAGCCAATCAGAGACCAGTATGTCCTGATTCGGTCGGTTCCTGGTATAAACAATGTCGCGGAACATGATGTGAGAGAGAGAGAGTAATATAACAATCAACATTTCCAGTCATGAGTGAATACCTGTCACCTAATCCAATCACACCCAGGGTATTTATACCCATCGAGTGAGAGAAGAACCCCCTCGATCTCTCTTCAACAAAATAGTCACGTGACTTCTGTACCAGAAACAGCAGGGGTACTACCAAAGTTTGAGACACGCTTTCCGGACTAGAACTGTTAGCACCTCTCAAGTGAAGACAGCTGGTTATTCAGATGCATATTGCATAACTTTCGCTAAAAACTAGCTATATGGCATATGCTAATTTAAACTCTGCCGATCTCACTAGCTCTTATCAGTCTATAAATTTGCATTCCACAGTTCTCACGGTGCTCTCTCCACACGTTCACATATCAATAAGCACCAGGTCATATCTAGAACTGAAGTAAGAGGACGGGATGGACAAGTACGGGGAACATGGGTATCTCTCATATCCCACACTTCTCTACCCCCTCCCCTTTCAGGCATTGGAAGTGTTGAAGACGCTGAAAGAATCGATCCCGATTGAGAGGGTGAAGATGGTGGTGCGTGTATCAATGTCACAGAGTGATGCCAAGAAGTGCCGGGACAAGATCAAGGCAATGTACGCTAGTATCACGACAGAGGATAATGATGGGCAGTTCGAAATTGTAAGTTATAATTGTGAGATTACGTGACCCGGCTCGCCGGTCTCCGGCCCGGTGCGAAGCGAGGGTTACGAACGTAACAAAGTTATAACACAACTCACACCGCTCACACCCAGAATGGTATTGTTTATACTACCCCTCCTTTAGAACTGGCGGTGAGAGATGATTCTTCTTTCTTTCACCGCCAGTTCTAAAGGAGGGGTAGTATAGTTCTGTTTAACTTTACTATCTCTACCATCTCACCCCCATCTATCTCTCTATCTCTCTCACTATCTCTATCTCTCTCACTATCCCTCTCACTATCTATCTTCCACAGGTTGGGTTATCGGAGCCGGGTAACTACAAACCCCTTGCTGAGTTGGTGGGCAAGCACTCTCGTGGAAAGGGAATGTGTGAAGTGATAGGGGTCCAAGATAATAGTGAACTTGATGTTTTAAAGTGATAACTCCCTTTTTTATTGAACATTTCTTGTTGTTTTTATCTCTCACATTTGATGATCTAAGGAGTTTGTTTTTTGTTACGCCATCAGGACCCAGATCACAGTTTTACCACTAGTTGACTCATCGCATCTACTGCTGGATAGTGCTCTACAGTATAACATGTGAAATTACCCTCGTTTATCAAGAGGGCTCTAATCACCTCTCAGATGTGTGTAGGGACTCCTGCTGCCGCGCAGTGTAACGCAACAAGGTAGAGTGATAGGTGGAGGGCGCGGAGACATAATATCAAGGTTGTGTGCGCGCCCCCACACGCAAGGACATTGCGACTGCATCTGTGAGTGCCTGTATCACTTCCTATTTCAACCTTATCCGTTTGATAATGACCTCATTATAACTGGTGTTGAATACTAATCATCACTGCACATCAATCACCGGCTGATCGTGTTTTCAGGGGCTGTGAAGGCCTCTATCCGGGATGTTGGAGCGGTAAAGGGTAGACCGCGCGCGAAAAGAGGGGACCTTTCAATAGAGAGAGGTCATCGCGCCCTCCTGCAACACAAGAAAACAAACTTTCTCACATCAAAAAATATCGAAATCAATCACAACTTTTATCCAAAAACACATGAAACACATATTCAAACATAAATCATTTTCAAGATGGTAGGACGGTAAAGTTTAGTCGAGGTCGCATTGTCCAGGACATCATAAACTTTGGGGGAGGCAGACCCTCTGTTAGAAATTTAACAATAATTTTACTAGCCAGGAATGGACTACCACCATCATCTGCCCCTTCCTCCCAGTCCTCTTCTCTCAGTACAGCTCCTATCCCATGCCCCTCTTCGGGTAGTAGGCACGCCCCTATCTCCACAGCAAAGTTGCCTCCTGTCAGAGGTAGATAGCTGAAAGAATGGCTGTGAGACTGCCCCGCTTTCAGTACCGGTATAACATGTTGAGGGGTACCAATACATGGTATAGTAGCCTTCTTTCTAGTGTTCCCCTCACAGAACGCCCGAACAAAGAGGAACACTTCGGTCATGTCACTAGTAGAGACATTAGAGATATTGACAGTGATTGGTATTGGTGATCCCACTGGGTACTCCCCTCCACATCCATCACATTCTATCACAATACCCTCCTTAAAGGCATGTTGCAGATCTGTACTAGTCGGCATAGAGCACAAGAAGTCCACTGTTCCCTGTTTGTTAGCTGTCCTCCAACTACAGTACACTGTATCAGGTTGCAGCAGATCACATCCCCTAACCCTTCCTTGACATGTGATCTCCTCCCCAGTAGGGGGGTCAACTCTAGCTAGATCACACTCTGTGTTGAGTACCTCTCCTGCCTCTAGGATGTGGGAGGTACCTGCAACACTAAAATGTAGCCTCTCTGTACAGAGTGATGTGAGAGAGAGGGCCCATCTGCAGAGAGTACTATCCAGCGGGTGAGGGGAGATGGAGTAGAGATGTAGTCGGTACAGCAGTGATACCTGGGTGGGGATACTGATCCGGGACTCCCTATAATACCCCCTGTTTGCCTCATAGTACCGGACTATAACAGAGAACACCTCCTCGATATGTACCGTGTCCACCCTCCCTCCCCTGTTTCGCCTCACTACTGGTTCTATATCCCCTGCCTCTGTGCTGTTCTCATACTCAGTGCCACCCCTCCTTTCCTCCCCTCCTTCCCCAAAGCAGCCCTCCCTTCTCTTGAAGCCAATCCTCGTATCAACACTTATCTTTATCTGTACAGTCTCACCAGGTCCTATAGGCAGTGGAACAGCATCATATCGGAATATAGTGGGATGGTTGGTCTGGTCTAGGAAGTCCAGCTCTGTGATTGGGTGGTTACTGTTGTTGGTTAGGCTACACGCACACTCCACTTCCTCCCCTTCATACAGTGCCAGAGAGGGAGGGGAGGTGATAGTTAGGAGAGGCATGACTGGAGCCACATGTATCTCCTCTATTTGGTCTAGTGGGAGACGGCAGGGTATACCCCACAGTTGGGCTGATATGGCACACACTCTGAATGTACAGGCTTGTAGAGGCTTCATGGTGAGTGTAACATCTACTACTTGTTTTGGGTAGATGGTGACGGTACTAGGGTAACACTCCACTTCACCGCCTGAAACAGGGAGGGGTTATTATGGGCAGACTAGCAAAGCAAAAGTAAGTCTGGACGGCATGCTACGTCTCATCAGTATGACGTAATTAAAGAGAGAAAAAACATTTTGACTATAACAGATAATACCTCCTCGATATGTACCGTGTCCACCCTCCCTCCCCTGTTTCGTCTCACTACTGGTTCTATATCCCCTGCCTCTGTGCTGTTCTCATACTCAGTGCCACCCCTCCTTTCCTCCCCTCCTTCCCCAAAGCAGCCCTCCCTTCTCTTGAAGCCAATCCTCGTATCAACACTTATCTTTATCTGTACAGTCTCACCAGGTCCTATAGGCAGTGGAACAGCATCATATCGGAATATAGTGGGATGGTTGGTCTGGTCTAGGAAGTCCAGCTCTGTGATTGGGTGGTTACTGTTGTTGGTTAGGCTACACGCACACTCCACTTCCTCCCCTTCATACAGTGCCAGAGAGGGAGGGGAGGTGATAGTTAGGAGAGGCATGACTGGAGCCACATGTATCTCCTCTATTTGGTCTAGTGGGAGACGGCAGGGTATACCCCATAGCTGGGCTGATATAGCGCACACTCTGAAGGTACAGGCTTGTAGAGGCTTCATGGTGAGGGTTACATCTACTACTTGTTTTGGGTAGATGGTGACGGTACTAGGGTAACACTCCACTTCACCGCCTGAAACAGGGAGGGGTTATTATGGGCAGACTAGCAAAGCACAAGTAAGTCTGGACGGCATGCTACTTCTCATCAGTATGACGTAATTAAAGAGAGAGAAAACATTTTGCAGTACTAATATTCAGATGAGAACAGGAGCTTTCGACTGATCTATGTCAGACGTCTTCAGCTATGGCGTATCAATACTGAAACACCTACCCTCGACGACACATCTCATATCTAACAGTTGGAGAGATTGGAGGAGAGGGTTCTCTAACTTCACAACTACCGTACCAAACTCTTCAGCCACCCAACACACATCACGCTTTTCCCTAGAGGGAGGGAAAATTAGTACTTCCAACTGATCAAGCCATTCATACAACTGTCAGCTGTTCTTCAAACATAGATTGGGGGAAATAATCTGAACATTGATCATAAAAGTGGTAAAACACTGATTTCATTTCAGGTACACTTACTTAGTCTTTGGATTATATATGAAGACACTGGAGCTAACTTGAGCCACCCTGGGTTGTAGTGTCTCACTCAACACATTGATCGTAACCCGTTTACAGACAGGAATATGTTTAACAATAATATTCTCCTCCGCATGCCATGTACTATTCTTAACAATGAGGTTTAGTATTCTCAGCTGATCCTCATGTTCCAGATGAGAGTGGAAGTTTTGTAGCAGACACATCCCGTACTCAACCACTGTAGTGCCATTAGCTAGTTTATCACTCGCTGTTATGAAGTTCTCCAGTACCATTCTCTGTGGGGGAATTGGTGAATCAGGGGACTTTCTTAAACAGTGTATTTACAATACAAGGCTACAGACAGATCAAGAATGTATTGAGGGTACTGAAAAGAGAATCAGCTCATTTACCTGGAGTCGTGGCCATCCAACTTTCTGCTGCTCGTGATCTCCCGGCACTACCCCATACTTCTCCAGCACCTCCTTCAGAATAGCGAATGAGATCATATGGGGCTTCAGTTTGGGGTCCATGCTCATGCTCTCTAGGGCCACTTGTCGGAGAAAGTAGCAGTATTTCCTAGACATTCCCATTCTCTTGTACAGTAGAGCTATGGTGCAGTAGAACTGTAGTCTCTCTATTGGGTAGAGATCCTCTAAACAGTAGAATATCTCTGTGGTTAGGATAGAACATGCCTCGGAGATACAGTCCAGATCTATCATGAGACGCACATACTTTAGAGTGCATTCCAACCTGAAATATAGCGGGGGGTTACAACACAGGGTGTCCCGCTTCAAACAATTGAACTGTTCGTATCCAAGCGCTGTTACAATAAGACGATCAGTTCAACTGATCGATCAGGTACAAAGTTGCTAAAAGATATATCACACTTACATGATAAGGGTTGATTCCCGGAGTTTCTCCATACACCCGATAGCATACCGGAATGTCTTGGTTATGTTCTCTAGGCTCCTCTGGTCTGGCTCACTGCTCAGACTATTCAGGGATTCCTGAGACCCACTATGGTGAGGTACCGGTCCCCCTCCCTCTAGCTGGAGGATTCGAGCTATGGCACAACACTGGCCCTCGTAGGCTGCACCCACCCATACACTGTCACCAATACCTGCAAGGGATAGGGGGTTAGAGGATGTTGCCATATATGCCCATATATTGAGTGGCTAATGTCTACAAAATCCCAAATTTTAGATATATAATTAACATCAGCTGTTGTTACAGTTTGACGTGTTGTCACACTTATTTAGATTCCATAAAATCTCAAGCAGATCTCTCCTACAACTTTCATTAGAAATGTTCACCTGATATGAGCTCTGTCTCTGGAATGAGCCATTGGAACATCGATGAGAAGGTACATAGTGAAACTGTAGACCTGGTACAAGTGATCATGTGGTGTCAAGGAACAGCTGAATAGTTTCTACAAACGGTGGAATTCGGCAAATTCAGTGTTCATTAGCTAGTCTCAACCGTCCGGATGTGAGAAAGAAAGAGCTGACCGACTTTGCTGAGATGGAATATTATCTGCTTCCGATTTATCCTGGTTAGATAGACCTAGAGTGTAGCTAAGAGAAGAGGCTCATTGTAACTACAGTGCTGGAGGAGAGAGATGTGGTGCTGTGCAGTACCAATCAGAAATCAAATCGTTTGCTGACGTTCTCCAGAAGACCTGTGAGTTGGGACTCTGGCGGCACGAGCTGGCACCACAACCGGTGAGCTTTACTCAGCGGAATGGAATACTTGCAGTGTATGGATTTCAGAGATTTCGGTAGGTATGCTAATGCTACGGCACGATCAGGGTGTTATGAGATTACAGCAAAACTGATAAAGTATAATTTCACCTAAGACCTAATTGTAATCATGCAAGAAGTGAAGAAGGTTCTGATGGATTGCTGCTACGTTTTACATTTCTCCGGACCACTTGTTTGAACCGATGGAGGGGAGGTTGACAGGATAGGAGAAGAGGGCTGCTGGACCTGGAAGAACAATTCAAATGACGTGTTTGATAGACCTGGGACAGTGGGACATGGGTTCTTGTGTTACACAGTGTGCCAGAGAACATTTTAAAATCTGAGAGCCCGCCTTCACATCCGGTTGATGGTGTTTGCTGAAACTCATGGACATGGTGAAGTATCGGAAAAATATGTTGAACCTGCTGCAGAGCTGAAGCTCTTCAGAAATTTGATAAAACGATATCTATCTATCTTTTGATCGGTGTGTAATTTCTTACCAAGTAGAATCTTGATGCTCTCCTCGTATACTTCCAGTGCTTTCTCAGCATTACCCACTAGCAGGTAGAGGTCACCAAGGTGCTTCTTGTGTCGTCCCTGGACCCTCCTTCTACCTGTCTTACCATCCTCTGGGGCACATGATGGGGTTAGTTTCGATTGATGGTTAATAACTAATTAACTAATTGATTTGAGGCCATTAATTAAGTAACTAATTGATTTGGGGGCCATTAATTAATTACCTAGACCAGATCGGGACCTCTCGTAGGGGCTATACAGGATCTGGGGACAGTACTTCTCCGCACTCATCTCTATAGACTTCCTTGCCAAGATAGAGAACAGAGCCTGCGTGAACTCTCCTAGAAGTGCTGTCAGCTCCTCACAGTGCACTGAGCTCACATCCAACCCACAGGGGATAACCTAGGGAGAGAAGTTGTTGATATCACTGAGCCTGTCTATAGAAAAGAATCGTATATCTCTCTTGTCTGACTAAAAAAGCCCCTCCCTTCTCTCTAGATTTACCATTATGTCCGGTTTTATACAGTCTGGAGGGACGGTAAGGGGGGATGTAGCAAATATCACACACCGAGAATCTATAACAAATATCTCGTTCCTCTTCTTTAGCTTCTCATAACTATCCTTGATACTTATCACCTCCTTTTCGGCTGAGAATAGTTTAAATTACTAAGTTTACACTAGCTTTTAAACCAGTACGGTACGTTTGAAAATTGTACTTGTTTTTTAAAACCAGTCTAGCACTGCAGCCGGTCCCCATATATACCTGTTTTTCCAGTGCTAGTGACGAGATTAACACACAGTAGCCCGGCAGGTTGTCGGTAGTGTTGCAAGTCTGACCAGTCGGAGAGAAGGGGTGTACCAGCTAAGATAAACCTCGCATTCAGGTGTGGTCGATTGGGAAGGGGTACCTTACTGAACTCTGTGGGGAGAGGGGGGAATTAGTATAATCTGGGGAGAGAATCTCTGGGGATATTACAAATATTCCAGTAGGGGTTGTAACTTGTACAAACAAGTACTAGCTGAACTGTATATCTTACCCTGGGGAAGTAGTTCCAGGAAGGCATCGTCAATAAACCCCACAGAGTGGAGAGAGATGTGGAGTTGGT
This sequence comes from Pleurobrachia bachei, assembly GCA_000695325.1. Classification (NCBI taxonomy): domain Eukaryota; kingdom Metazoa; phylum Ctenophora; class Tentaculata; order Cydippida; family Pleurobrachiidae; genus Pleurobrachia; species Pleurobrachia bachei. The sequence continues at coordinate 26,600 of AVPN01000549.1, forward strand.
GAGCGTAGCTGCAATTGGTATTGAAATCTATCCGGGTCTGGGTAGGTATCATGTTGTTCTACATTTTCTGAACACACTTCTACTGCACAAAGTTATCGGTGTCAATATATTGTGAAGATTTGATATAGTGAATAAAATACGTTTGTTAGATTAGCATCGAACAATAAAAAAGATAAAACAATAAATTACAATGATTAGAGATGAATAAGAAGTGATATGAGACTTGATAAAATTGTCTGTCTGAGCTCCCCAGAGTTTGTTGTTATAGAAACGTTCCCTGTAGCAGATAGGACTACTGATGAAGTGTCTGAGAGAATTATCTGATGGCTCGCACCACCTGCGAGGGGCTCCACTCTGGAGGGGGTTAGGCCTTGAGACGATAGGGCCGCTATAACATCTTGGATATCCAGCTCACCAAATAAACTCTGAAATGGTTTGTTGAGTAAGGGGTGAGACAACAAGACATTAGATACAAGGGATCAGTGAGTGAGATAATACCATTCACCGACCTGAGAGCGGGGTTGTCTGTCTGAGGGGTGTAGGACGGGTCTGTTGTTCCGTGCTGACACAGTCCCTGTTACCCGTGATGCCAGTTGATATCTCTGTTTCTCCAGGCCCCCTCTAGTGAGGGGTTGGAACTCCACCCTCTCTATCAGGGCGGGGGATATCTCTATTGGGATGGAGGTGAGGGGCTGGATCAGGTTGATCGTGTCACCAAACCCTAGCTCTACATACTCCTCCGCTGTATCACGACCTGAGGGAGGAATTGTTAATGGTTGCCCTTCATATTATTCAGAGAACACAAACTATCTAATCCTGCTTTCTCAGCATTACCCACTAGCAGGTAGAGGTCACCAAGGTGCTTCTTGTGTCGTCCCTGGACCCTCCTTCTACCTGTCTTACCATCCTCTGGGGCACATGATGGGGTTAGTTTCGATTGATGGTTAATAACTAATTAACTAATTGATTTGAGGCCATTAATTAAGTAACTAATTGATTTGGGGGCCATTGATTAATTACCTAGACCAGATCGGGACCTCTCGTAGGGGCTATACAAGATCTGAGGACAGTACTTCTCAGCACTCATCTCTATAGACTTCCTTGCCAAGATAGAGAACAGAGCCTGCGTGAACTCTCCTAGAAGTGCTGTCAGCTCCTCACAGTGCACTGAGCTCACATCCAACCCACAGGGGATAACCTAGGGAGAGAAGTTGTTGATATCACTGAGCCTGTCTATAGAAAAGAATCGTATATCTCTCTTGTCTGACTAAAAAAGCCCCTCCCTTCTCTCTAGATTTACCATTATGTCCGGTTTTATACAGTCTGGAGGGACGGTAAGGGGGGATGTAGCAAATATCACACACCGAGAATCTATAACAAATATCTCGTTCCTCTTCTTTAGCTTCTCATAACTATCCTTGATACTTATCACCTCCTTTTCAGCTGGGAATAAATTAAATTATCACTGCGTTACAGAGTAATAAAATGTCTGAACATGGTATTTACTATTTAGTTTTTGAAACCCAGTCAATGCAGCCGTTCCCTATACCTGTTTTTCCAGTGCTAGTGACGAGATTAACACACAGTAGCCCGGCAGGTTGTCGGTAGTGTTGCAAGTCTGCCCAGTCGGAGAGAAGGGGTGTACCAGCTAGGATAAACCTGGCATTCAGGTGTGGTCGATTGGGAAGAGGTACCTTACTGAACTCTGTGGGGAGAGGGGGGAATTAGTATAATCTGGGGAGAGAATCTCTGGGGATATTACTAATATTCCAGTAGGGGTTGTAATTTGTACAAACAAGTACTAGCTGAACTGTATAAAGTGTATATCTTACCCTGGGGAAGTAGTTCCAGGAAGGCATCGTCAATAAACCCCACAGAGTGGAGAGAGATGTGGAGTTGGTGAGCGTAGCTGCAGTTGGTATTGAAGTCTATCCGGGTCTGGGTGGGTATCATATTCTACATTTTCTGAACACTTCTACTGCGCAAAGTTATCGGTGTCAATATATTGTGAAGATTTGATATAGTGAATAAAATACGTTTGTTAGATTAGCATCGAACAATAAAAAAGATAAAACAATAAATTACAATGATTAGAGATGAATAAGAAGTGATATGAGACTTGATAAAATTGTCTGTCTGAGCTCCCCAGAGTTTGTTGTTATAGAAACGTTCCCTGTAGCAGATAGGACTACTGATGAAGTGTCTGAGAGAATTATCTGATGGCTCGCACCACCTGCGAGGGGTTCCACTCTGGAGGGGGTTAGGCCTTGAGACGATAGGGCCGCTATAACATCTTGGATATCCAGCTCACCAAATAAACTCTGAAATGGTTTGTTGAGTAAGGGGTGAGACAACAAGACATTAGATACAAGGGATCAGTGAGTGAGATAATACCATTCACCGACCTGAGAGCGGGGTTGTCTGTCTGAGGGGTGTAGGACGGGTCTGTTGTTCCGTGCTGACACAGTCCCTGTTACCCGTGATGCCAGTTGATATCTCTGTTTCTCCAGGCCCCCTCTAGTGAGGGGTTGGAACTCCACCCTCTCTATCAGGGCGGGGGATATCTCTATTGGGATGGAGGTGAGGGGCTGGATCAGGTTGATCGTGTCACCAAACCCTAGCTCTACATACTCCTCCGCTGTATCACGACCTGAGGGAGGAATTGTTAATGGTTGCCCTTCATATTATTCAGAGAACACAAACTATCTAATCCTGGTAGAGGTCACCAAGGTGCTTCTTGTGTCGTCCCTGGACCCTCCTTCTACCTGTCTTACCATCCTCTGGGGCACATGATGGGGTTAGTTTCGATTGATGGTTAATAACTAATTAACTAATTGATTTGAGGCCATTAATTAAGTAACTAATTGATTTGGGGGCCATTAATTAATTACCTAGACCAGATCGGGACCTCTCGTAGGGGCTATACAGGATCTGGGGACAGTACTTCTCCGCACTCATCTCTATAGACTTCCTTGCCAAGATAGAGAACAGAGCCTGCGTGAACTCTCCTAGAAGTGCTGTCAGCTCCTCACAGTGCACTGAGCTCACATCCAACCCACAGGGGATAACCTAGGGAGAGATGTTGATGATATCACTGAGCCTGTCTATAGAAAAGAATCGTATATCTCTCTTGTCTGACTAAAAAAGCCCCTCCCTTCTCTCTAGATTTACCATTATGTCCGGTTTTATACAGTCTGGAGGGACGGTAAGGGGGGATGTAGCAAATATCACACACCTAGAATCTATAACAAATATCTCGTTCCTCTTCTTTAGCTTCTCATAACTATCCTTGATACTTATCACCTCCTTTTCAGCTGGGAATAAATTAAATTATCACTGCGTTACAGAGTAATAAAATGTCTGAACATGGTATTTACTATTTAGTTTTTGAAACCCAGTCAATGCAGCCGTTCCCTATACCTGTTTTTCCAGTGCTAGTGACGAGATTAACACACAGTAGCCCGGCAGGTTGTCGGTAGTGTTGCAAGTCTGACCAGTCGGAGAGAAGGGGTGTACCAGCTAAGATAAACCTCGCATTCAGGTGTGGTCGATTGGGAAGGGGTACCTTACTGAACTCTGTGGGGAGAGGGGGGAATTAGTATAATCTGGGGAGAGAATCTCTGGGGATATTACAAATATTCCAGTAGGGGTTGTAACTTGTACAAACAAGTACTAGCTGAACTGTATATCTTACCCTGGGGAAGTAGTTCCAGGAAGGCATCGTCAATAAACCCCACAGAGTGGAGAGAGATGTGGAGTTGGTGAGCGTAGCTGCAATTGGTATTGAAATCTATCCGGGTCTGGGTAGGTATCATGTTGTTCTACATTTTCTGAACACACTTCTACTGCACAAAGTTATCGGTGTCAATATATTGTGAAGATTTGATATAGTGAATAAAATACGTTTGTTAGATTAGCATCGAACAATAAAAAAGATAAAACAATAAATTACAATGATTAGAGATGAATAAGAAGTGATATGAGACTTGATAAAATTGTCTGTCTGAGCTCCCCAGAGTTTGTTGTTATAGAAACGTTCCCTGTAGCAGATAGGACTACTGATGAAGTGTCTGAGAGAATTATCTGATGGCTCGCACCACCTGCGAGGGGCTCCACTCTGGAGGGGGTTAGGCCTTGAGACGATAGGGCCGCTATAACATCTTGGATATCCAGCTCACCAAATAAACTCTGAAATGGTTTGTTGAGTAAGGGGTGAGACAACAAGACATTAGATACAAGGGATCAGTGAGTGAGATAATACCATTCACCGACCTGAGAGCGGGGTTGTCTGTCTGAGGGGTGTAGGACGGGTCTGTTGTTCCGTGCTGACACAGTCCCTGTTACCCGTGATGCCAGTTGATATCTCTGTTTCTCCTGGCCCCCTCTAGTGAGGGGCTGGAACTCTACCCTCTCTATCAGGGCGGGGGATATCTCTATTGGGATGGAGGTGAGGGGCTGGATCAGGTTGATCGTGTCACCAAACCCTAGCTCTACATACTCCTCCGCTGTATCACGACCTGAGGGAGGAATTGTTAATGGTTGCCCTTCATATTATTCAGAGAACACAAACTATCTAATCCTGATTTGAGTTTAGAGGGTGTTTCTCCTCCCTTACCCAGAGTTAGATCATGTCGTGTGGGATGCCCAAAGGGTGGTCTGAAGTAGGTTGGGGATGTCACAACTGTTCGGGGTTTTATCTCCTTGATCAACTTTGTAGCCTGATCATGAAGAGATTAGAGAATGTAAAATAGTACAAAATATTTTAAACTCCTTACAACACACAACAGCAGTTATCCATCTCACCTGTTCAAAGTCGATGCTGGGGTCAATTGGGCAGAAGTAGGATCTCATGGCCATTGGGAGGAAGGGGGCCAGGGTCGGGGAGTAGGGGTACTCTGGTTCTATCATGATCACCACATTTCGTGGGTCATCCCTCCACTTCTCAAGCAACAACACCGAGTCACCGCATCTAGGGGAGGGGGAGGCTTTAGAATGAGGCTGAGAGGAAGAGAAAGCTTTATGATTAGGTTGAGAGAAAGAGATAGGGAGAGAGAGATGCATTCTCCTAACCTCAGAGAGGGATGACCAGCGAAGACAATACACGGGTTCCTATACACCTCCCCCATCCCATCAGCAACACTATTGAAGTGATGTATCCTCTTACTCTTGATCAGCTGGGAGTGTACAAACGGTAACTCTGGGACATATAACTTAGCCTGCTTCCTGAGGGGGTGAAAGGAGTCTATACAATCAGAGCTAGGAGGGTCAGAGTCGTATGGAGCATGGATAAGTAATATGGGGTGGGGTGGGGTGGGACCTACGCGTCATTCAGCCACTCTCCATAAATATCAGGGTGTGCGAGTGCGGCGTCAGCAACTGGAGAGACAATAATCAGAGGGACCTCTGGTAGAAGGTGTTTATTGAGATGTGATATCAGCCATTCAATCAGGTCTAATAGCACACCAGTACTGTGACATGGTATCAACACATTACCACCCTGCTTCACGTGCTCTGTAACCAGATTACACACTTCCTGGTGGGGGATAATACTGGATCACTGGTGGGGGTGGGTTACCAGGTCAGTACATTGAATTAATGGATCAATTGATCTGCTATTGGCTTGTTTTGTTCAAACCTTAGCGCTAACTGTAGTCAGAGCCTGGCAACTATTGGCATGGTTTCTGGATTTTGTAATAAAATCTTGTAAGTAATAATGCAGCCAGCCAAGTAATGATTGTAGAGATTATATCAGAAATACAGAATCCACTGTCCTATACTCACAGTGAGTTTATTGCTGGGAGAGTATACGGGGTTTAGTGCGAGATTCCCCAACAGTAACACATTCGGATTAGCAAGACTAACCACCTCCATCGGTAGAGTGTGGTTAGTTAGTTTGCTAGAGGAGGACACATATGACACCTTGTAATCTCCGGCCTTGATGACCCAATTAGCACTGCCAATACTGTGGCCAGCAGGTACAGGTACACACTTGACAAGACCAAACAGATCCAGCTCTTCGTTATATCTGGGGGGTGGGGTTGTACGGCCGATGTGAGAGAAATCTTACAGTATCGTTTAGTTTGTAACCTAGTACGTACGGAAGACCCAATTTTGTGCAGCAGACTACCTATAGAATATAGTGACTGCACCACCATTACCTGACGGGTGTAATTCTAGAGAAACATTCCTCTATAGTATCACGTTTATAGATGCTCCTTAGATCCCCAAGTCTCCTGAATGAGGGGTGAACAGAGGATGGAACTGACTTCATGTCAACATCTTTCCTCCTTACTGGCGCCTGTTCTGTGTATCTGGGTGGAGAGAAAAGTACAGGGCACAACACATCTAGTGAATCCAGGATATTCTTCCCCACAATACTCCATGGTGTAGTAACAAACAAACAAAGAAACAAACAACCCTTGACCTACTTGGTAAGGGCTATGAGAGCAAGTTGGCCCATAAGGACACAAGGCTCTGTAGCGTATACCCGCCCACTGAAGGCTGGATCCATTACCAGATAGGGCAGGGCACTCATCTGGGGGGGGGGATGATGTGATGCCTTTTGTGATGTTCTAACCGGAGTGCGGGTAAAGAGAGAGAGGGTCGAACAGGGATCAAGGGTTGTGTTGAAACCTCATGGGTCTACACATTTCTAAATATTATACCTGCGAACTATTGGTGACTAGGATGGCGTCAACAATGGACATGTCAATAGAGTCAGGGGGTAGAAGGTGTAGATCTGAGTTAACCAGTACACTACCTCCTGCTGTCCTCTTTAATACCTAAACAGTATGTCTTTACTACCGCTGGATCCACATTACCTTCGCCCCCCATTATTACCTGCAGTACCTCCGTCCTCCACCCCTCAATTATAATACATACTACCTGTGGGTTTTCAAAGCATCCAGGCAAGTTTCCAAGTCGTGGAGTGTGGATGGGAGAGAGGGGCAGGAAGGCAGTTAGAGAGGACACATCTGCTCCACAATCTAACATGATGTGGACATTGTTCAACTTGATAACCACACAACAGGAGTGGTCCAGGTTGCCATAGTTAGCTATCTTCATACTAGATTGAGGGAGGACGAGAGTTGGGGAAATATGGAGTCATGAATTAGAAAACTGCACATAAATGGTTGTTTAAAAACTGTAAAATGTGTATTGAGTATTTACAAAATGTAACAAATTTATAGCAAAGTTATTAAATAAGATTAAAAACTTTGTCCCTTAGCCTGGTATAAGCATCGCCAGCCCTGCCCCTCAGTTCCCCCTCCAAGGTCTCTAAAGTTGCAGCAACACCTTTCACAGCACCCAAATCACACAACACACTAATTGTTTCAATAACAACAGAAACATTATTCCTAGCATTACCACTCACAAACACTCTGAGTGATTCTGAGATATCCGGTGCGTCATGTTTAGTTTTATGAAGGAGTACTCTGAGTAGACCCGACACACGTGTCAAAATATTTGGCGGTGATTTGGGGCCCAGAGAGTTACACGTGAATAATACCTGACACAAAAAGGGGAACAGTTTCTGTAGATCGTGGCACAGGATTTCAGGATCTGCTGTTCTCTCCTCAAGATGGTTGAGAAATGACAGGAATGCATGGAGTTTTTCAGGGGGCATAGGTAGTTTAGTATACCCTCGACTAGGTTCTGCTATGTAGTTTGCAAAAGATAACCGAAATGATCTGGCTGATTTGCTGATACCGTCTCTGAAGGAAGAGGCAAATAGGGAGGGGAGAAAAGGGTTGGATTGTTCCACGTCTTTTAGTGAGACACAACTAAATATCTCATCGAATACTCGCATCACATTCTTTAGAAACAGATTGTTTGATCTGTAGGAGAGTTTAGCGAGTCCAGACCAGATCTGAGGGCTAACTGCAACCATCATCTTTCTATCGAGGCACTTGTCTCGAACCAGGAAGAACGTTTGGAAGAGCGTGATGAGAGGGGAGTCAGGTTTGGTAGGACTGTAGAGAAGATCGGGGGCACTCTCAAATAGAAACCCAACAAACTGGTATACTGACTTCTGGTTAGACGAGTTGTCCTTGATTGCTGATAATAGCAAGTCAGGCAACCCCTCAGAAACCTTCCAGACACCTTCTTTTAGTGTCTGGGCTTCAGCAAACTGCTTACTAGCATAGGAAGATGTCAGTGATTTTATCACGTCTGTGACAACAGTAACCCGATATTCAGTCATTTGAATATCACTAAAATGCTCCATCAAGAGCCCATGAAGAGTTTTAACCAGAGATTCTTCAGCCTCTATCAGCCCTGATACATGTAACACACAAAGTCTACAGAATACCATATTAGCAATGGGCAATCTGAACTCAACTGGAAAACTTTCTAACGTGATCCCCATCTGTCGATAAGGGTTCGATACAATTCGGTAGATAAACTGGCATGCTAGAGGGTTGCTGAGAGATCTGGAGAGGGTTAGTATTTGTTCCAGTGTCTTGTCAGATACTTTAAACCGGGTATAACAACCTGCAAGCAGGGAAGGAACAAATCGCGCCAGATCAGAGCGCTTCACCAGGCTCCCAAGTGGCTTCAGCAGGTATTTTGAGAGAGATGCTATCTCCAATTCAGTGGGGGCGGTGTCTGAACTAGATACTATCCGCTCTGAGATTGTGATAACTTTACAGCATTGCTCAAACGATCCCTTCTCCCAAATCATCTCCAGCCAGGTTCGGAGTGTGGATGGGAGAGAGGGGCAGGAAGGCAGTTAGAGAGGACACATCAGCGCCACAGTCTAACATGATGTGAACATTGTTCAACTTGATAACCACACAACAGGAGTGGTCCAGGTTGCCATAGTTCGCTATCTTCATACTATTCAGGGAGGGAGAGAGTTGGGGAAATGGTTTTACGGAACTAGAAAACTGCATAAAAATGGTAGTTTAAAAACTGTAAAATGTGTAGGTAATTGAGTATTTACAAAATGTAACAAATTTATAACAAAGTTATTAAATAAGATTAAAAACTTTGTCCCTTAGTTTCGTGTAAGCCTCGCCAGCCCTGCCCCTCAGTTCCCCCTCTAAAGTCTCTAGAGTAGCAGCAACCCCCTTCACAGCACCCAAATCACACAACACACTGAGAGTTTCAATAACAACAGAGACATTATTCCTGGCATTACCACTCACAAACACCCTCAGTGATTCTGAGATATCCGGTGCGTCATGTTGAGTTTTATGAAGGAGCACTCTGAGTAGACCAGAGACACGCGTCAGAATATTTGGCGGAGATTTGGGACCCAGGGAGTTACACGTGAATAACACCTGACACAAAAACGGGAATAGTTTCTGTAGATCGTGGCACAGGATTTCAGGGTCTGCTGTTCTCTCCTCCAGATGGTTGAGGAATGACAGGAATGCATGTAGTTTTTCAGGTGGCATGGGTAGTTTAGTGTACCCTCGGCTAGGTTCCGCTATGTAGTTTGCAAAAGATAACCGAAATGATCTCGCTGATTTACTGATACCGTCTCTAAATGAAGAGGCAAATAGGGAGGGGAGAAAAGGGTTGGTTTGTTCGACGTCTTTTAGTGAGACACAACTAAATATCTCATCAAATACTCGCATCACATTCTTGAGAAACAGATTATTTGATCTGTAGGAGAGTTTAGCTAGTCCAGACCAGATTTGAGGGCTAACTGCAACCATCATCTTTCTATCCAGACACTTGTCTCGAACCAGGTAGAACGTTTGGAAGAGCGTAATGAGAGGGGAGTCAGGTTTAGTAGGACTGTAGAGAAGATCTGGGGAACTCTCAAATAGAAACCCAACAAACTGGTATACTGACTTCTGGTTAGATGAGTTGTCCTTTACAGCTGCTAGTAGCAAGTCAGACAACCCCTCAGACACCTTCCAGACACCTTCTTTTAGTGTCTGGGCTTCCGCGAACTGCTTACTAGCATAGGAAGATGTTAGTGATTTTATCACATCTGTGACAACAGACGCCCGATATTCAGTCTGTTGAATCTTACTAAAATGCTCCATCAAGAGCCCATGAAGAGTTTTAACCAGAGATTCTTCAGCTCCTATTAGTCCTGATACATGCAACACACAAAGTCTACAGAATACCATATTAGCAATGGGGAGTCTGAACTCAACTGGAAAACTTTCTAACGTGATCCCCATCTGTTGATTAGGGTTCGATACAATTCGGTAGATAAACTGGCATGCCAGAGGGTTGCTGAGAGATCTGGAGAGGGTTAGTATTTGTTCCAGTGTCTTGTCTGATACTTTAAACCGGGTATAACAAGCTGCAATCAGTGAAGGAACAAATCGAGCCAAATCAGATCGCTTTATCAGGCTCACTAGTGGTTTCAGCAGGTATTTTGAGAGGGATGCTATCTCCAATTCAGTGGGGGCGGTGTCTAAACTAGATACCATCCGCTCTGAGATTGTGATTACTTTACAGCATTGTTCAAATGATCCTTTCTCCCAGATCATCTCTAACCAGTTTCCCAGGAACCTCAATTGATCACAATCCAATGCCAGCGCCTGGGTGAGTAGCCTCTCAACTGAACCAAATATCTGGACTTGTTTCTGTTCTGTTTCCCGGACAAAATCCTCTGATAACCTGTTCAACATGATGGTTAGTTGATCCAGGAATATTTCACATGACTTCCCCCTCTCCTTGTACACCATAACAAGGGCTATCTGAAGAGATATGACTGCACCCGGGCACCCACTATTTGATATCACATCACCACTTTGGGATGCAAACAGTCGCTCCACGTGACCCTGTATTGCACCCAGATCACAAATCATGAGACAGGTACATGTCAGTAGACCCAGGTTCTGCAGGGAATCTGTAGAATCCCTCCTCTCTCAAGACACTAGGTAGAACCTCCGCCATTTCTGGGCAAATACAAGGGTCAACCTGCGTATCTCGGGTAACTTTGCGAGCACAGCGGTGTAGTACCGGAGGAAGGAGATGAAGAGGGGTTCAGATGTAGGGAGGTGGTTTGAGGTTGTTATATCACGACACAGGGTGAGGTATTGGGAGGCAGGGAGGATGGAGACTAGACGTGTTGTTCCTTGTGCTGTCAGGGATCTGAAATGAGAGGGTGGGTGTAAAATAAAGATCGGACAAATTAACTTAATTTATTTCAGTCCTACTAAATTGTGGTTTGATATATCTGGAATGTTTAGAATGTCCAATTCACCTGATAAAGTGTTGTTGAAGGCTCATATGTTACTGGTGCAATCCAAGGGTATCGAGGGGTTGACGGTGATCCCTGGATAGTGTTTGGGGAAGGTGCAGTGAGGGGGTGGAACAGGCTAGTTTAGTCAGCTCGTGGAGAACACCCCAGTTTGGTTCCGTGTGGCCATGTTGTGTTGCCAGCCTGGCTACAGTCTCACATAACCACACCAGCCCTGATACACACTCTGTAGTGGACACTGAAAGAGGGGATGTTACTCGGATATATTTAGATGTCTTGTCTCAAGACCCTTGAGTCATGGGACAGCATTATAGACTATCTTGAAATGCTGCAGATTGATGTATAACATCGCCTACCTAGTTTATTGATGTGACGATTGAATATCTGCCAGAAAGACAGCTCAGGTTGATTTGTAACAGATGAGACACATTTCACAAGGGTGCCCCAACACGCCTCCTCGCAACAGCCCAAAGAGAGCGGGGAGGTATATTCAGGGACCTGTAGTAGGGAACTTGTCTTCCTATACCCTGTCAGCGATACCTGGACACCTTGTGTCACCAGCCCCTCCATAAGAGTGTTCACCGTCCCACTTAACAATTCCAGATGGGTTGATAAGAATCTAAAATTAGAGTTTTTAACTAACTGGATGTTTGGTAGTGTAGGTCCGGTATGGAATTATATTTGCTTGGCGATGATTTGCCAGTTTCTACAATTTCATACAGTCAATGGTGAATAGTCAAGGTACCTGTGCGCTATGCGAAGTCGTGTGACAGCAAATAGTAGTTTACAGTGGGTATAGAACTCACTCCCTTCCCCAGGTATTGAAGTCAGTAGGGTCTGTAAGGGTGAGGTGAACATCTCAACTCTAGTAGGCCGTAACCGACACAGATAGGAGCACAGGGTCCTGATCTGGGTGAACTGTTCAGGAGTGTTGGAGGGGTCCCATAGTACACGCTGGACACAGTCCTCCAGCCATTGGACCTCTTCAGGTGTGTCCTCTAACTGGGAAACAGGTGTTAAAAACTAACTACCAGGAATAAACATGTACGTGTGTGTCCTCTGTCTGAGGTGTCGTTGCTTACAATTACAAGCGAGAACCGGACCCAAAGAACCCCGAGCACCCTTGTGCAGAATGTTTAGCAGTTTAGAAAACACAAGGATTTCTACTACGTACTAGTAAATAGTCGAATTTTGTTAAACTTAAATGTTATAATATACAGCAGTATCTCATCTGAATCTGGCTACAATCTGGTGATAGTTGACTGTCTTTCGGGAGTAGTGGGCCAATATCAGTAAAAGTACAAGTGCAGCTGCCCCAATCTTTAGGTAGCGGATTGGGAGATCTGATGAATCCTCGTTAGAAAGGAGCGATGTGGGAATGGTTGGAGGGATGGCAGTACAGTTGAATTTCACTACAACACTATGCCCTCTGACGGACATGATCCATGGTTTGTCGTCACATATTTCCACTTGAACGCAGTGAAAACGTCGGAACAACCGGAGAACGAATTCATCAGTGGTGTTGAGGTTGTAGACTTGGGGGCACTTGATAAAGAGAGGTGCTGTGGTAGTTGTCATCACGGCGGAAAGGAAGATAAAAGCAATGCAAATCATTGTGGTTGAATAAAAATAAAAGTTCTCTGTGATTTAAATAGTTTCTGAGATTGAGAGGTCTAGTGTCGTATCACCGATTAGGGACTATCAGCTCACATGACAAAGCGGGCCTAGTTTCGTATCACCGATTAGGGACTATCAGGTCACATAACAAAGCAGGTCTAGTTTCGTATCACCGATTAGGGACTATCAGGTCACATAACAAAGCAGGTCTAGTTTCGTATCACCGATTAGGGACTATCAGGTCACATAACAAAGCAGGTCTAGTTTCGTATCACCGATTAGGGACTATCAGGTCACATAACAAAGCAGGTCTAGTTTCGTATCACCGATTAGGGACTATCAGGTCACATAACAAAGCAGGTCTAGTTTCGTATCACCGATTAGGGACTTGAGAAATACTATCAAGTGTAACAAAGTAGGTCTAGTAATATAGCACCGAATATTAGGGAATCAACTACAACTAATCAACTTCAATTATAATTACCGCTTTGAGGATGAATGGATGGTTGAACAAAACATCGTTACGGGGTAGTTCTTGTTCGGAGACTAGTGGGCCAATGTCATACTCGCATTCTCTCATGTAGAGCTATTATGATACAGGGAGATGGGTTAGAGAGGGTTTGCAGGAAACAGGGAATTACAGTAGTTAGAGGTGAACAATTTTATCCAAAGAACTAAAACATGCATAATGAAGTCTAAAACATATGAACACACAATTAAAATACACATAATATGTGATTACTAGTATAACATCTCTCTAAGAGATAACCATTGACAATGACCACGTTAGGTTCCCATAGCTCCCCAACTGCCACTAGGGACCTCAGTGTTTGGGGGAGGTGAAGTGAGGGCGTGGAGCAGGCTAGTTTAGTCAGCTCGTGGAGAACACCCCAGTTAGGTTCTGTGTGGCCATGTTGGGTTGCCAGCCTGGCTACACTCTCACATAACCACACCAGCCCCGATACACACTCTGTAGTGGACACTGAAAGAGGGGATGTTACTCGGATATATTTAGATGTCTTGTCTCAAGACCCTTGAGTCATGGGACAGCATTATAGACTATCTTGAAATGCTGCAGATTGATGTATAACATCGCCTACCTAGTTTATTGATGTGACGATTGAATATCTGCCAGAAAGACAGCTCAGGTTGATTTGTAACAGATGAAACACATTTCACTAGGGTGCCCCAACACGCCTCCTCGCAACATCCCAAAGAGAGCGGGGAGGTATATTCAGGGACCTGCAGTAGGGAACTTGTCTTCCTATACCCTGTCAGAGATACCTGGACACCTTGTGTCACCAGCACTTCCATAAGAGTGTTCACCGTCCCACTTAACAATTCCAGATGGGTTGATAAGAATCTGAAATTATAGTTTGTATTTTGTAACTAACTGGATGTTTGGTAGTGTAGGCCCGATTTGGAATATTTGGTTGGTAATGATTTGTACTTTCACCATTTTACGTTGAATTGTACCTGTGTGCTATGCGAAGTCGTGTGATAGCAAATAGTAGTTTACAGTGGGTATAGAACTCACTCCCTTCCCCTGGTATTGAAGTAAGTAGGGTCTGTAAGGGTGAGGTGAACATCTCAACTCGTGTTGGCCGTAACCGACACAAATAGGAGCACAGGGTCCTGATCTGGGTGAACTGTTCAGGAGTGTTGTTGGAGGGGTCCCATAGTACACGCTGGACACAGTCCTCCAGCCATTGGACCTCTTCAGGGGTGTCCTCTAACTGGGAAACAGGTATTAAAAACTAACTACCAGGAATAAACATGTACGTGTGTGTCCTTTGTCTGAGGTGTCGTTGCTTACAATTACAAGCGAGAACCGAGCGCCCATGTGCAGATTGTTTAGCAGTTTAGAAAACACAGAATGATGCATGATCATTTATCAGCTTAAAACAATTTGAATTTACAATATTAATACAGCAGTATCTCATCTAAATCTGGCTACAATCTGGTGATAGTTGACTGTCTTTCGGGAGTAGTGGGCCAATATCAGTAAAAGTACAAGTGCAGCTGCCCCAATCTTTAGGTAGCGGATTGGGAGATCTGACGAATCCTCGTTAGAAAGGAGCGATGTGGGAATGGTTGGAGGGATGGCAGTACAGTTGAATTTCACCACAACACTCTGCCCTCTGACGGACATGATCCATGGTTTGTCGTCACACATTTCCACTTGAACGCAGTGAAAACGTCGGAACAACCGGAGAACGAATTCATCAGTGGTGTTGAGGTTGTAGACTTGGGGGCACTTGATAAAGAGAGGTGCTGTGGTAGTTGTCATCACGGCGGAAAGGAAGATAAAAGCAATGCAAATCATTGTGGTTGAATAAAAATAAAACACCTGTAGTTTCCTAGATAAAAAGTTTCTTATTTAAAAGTTTCTTGAAATATACAAGCTTAATTAACGAGAGTAAGGTAGTTTCTGAGATTTGAGAGGTCTAGTTTCGTATCACCGATTAGGGACTATCAGGTCACATAACAAAGCAGGTCTAGTTTCGTATCACCGATTAGGGACTATCAGGTCACATAACAAAGCAGGTCTAGTTTCGTATCACCGATTAGGGACTATCAGGTCACATAACAAAGCAGGTCTAGTTTCGTATCACCGATTAGGGACTATCAGGTCACATAACAAAGCAGGTCTAGTTTCGTATCACCGATTAGGGACTATCAGGTCACATAACAAAGCAGGTCTAGTTTCGTATCACCGATTAGGGACTTGAGAAATACTATCAAGTGTAACAAAGCATGCCTAGTATCTCAGCACCGAATAATAGGGAATCAACAATACATCTAATCAACTGTACAATTAAAACTATATTAATCAGTTATTACAATATATTAATTGAAACAGTAGAGAGTCAACTACAATCAATTATAATTACCGCTTTGAGGATGAATGGGTGGTGGAATAAGACATCATTACGAGGTAGTTCCTGTTCCGAGACTAGTGGGCCAATGTCATACTCGCATTCTCTCATGTAGAGCTATTATACAGAGAGATGGGATGGGTTAGAGAGGGTTTGCAGGAAACAGTGAATTACAGTAGTTAGAGGTGAAAAATTTTATCCAAAGAACTAAAACATGCATAATGAACTCTAAAACGCATATATATAAACACACAATTAAAATACACAAACGTGACTACGTATAACATCTCTCTTAGAGACAACCATGACAATGTGGGGTTGTTAGAGAGGGTCAGGAACTCCGCACCACATTAGCACAGAGAGGGTCAGGACCACAATAGCCAATATCCATCCTACTCAAGGAATTGTGATGTCCTCCAATCATACAGCCTGCTCTCTCTATAGAATCCCCCACTAGTAGTAGGAACAGTACACACATGGGTAGGTGTCACAGCTCCCTGATCTATAGTGAGGTGTCCCTTGTGACTCGTCATGTCAGTATCAACATACCCGGGGCAACATGAGTTGATAATCACCCCACTACCCTCCATCTCTCTCGCCAGGGCCACGGTGTGGGCGTTAAGGAATGTTTTAGAAGTCGAGTAGGCGCTGTCCTTAGCAAACAAAGAGTAATCATCATTCCCAACAGCTGTAATGTATTCCCTGTATATCTCCATCACGCCCTCCTCTGTGAGCCCTGGATCTGTTAGTCGGGCCCGGATAGGATTCTCAGGATCCTTGAAGGTGTAGTTTAGTTGACCAGCCATGGACGCTACCTGGCACACTCTACCACCCTTCTTCACTAAAGGTAGGAGGGCCCTGGTAACCTTGATCGTTGCTATGAGGTTAGTTGCCATGGTAACAGTAGATTTCTCAATGTGGGGAGCTGTACTAGCATTCTTGTATGCTATCCCAGCGTTATTACACAACACATCAATCTCTCCCCCGTATTTCTCCTTAATGACCCCCACAAATGCCCCAATACTCTCCTCACTACAGATATCCAGTTGTTCAAATACAGGAGATAGACCCTCTGATTTGAGGGCTTCCACAGCTGCTTTTCCCCGGGTCTCATCTCGTGCTGTGAGGATGACTGTTCCACCCAGCTTCTTACATAGCGCCCTGACAATACCAAACCCAACTCCCTTGTTACCTCCCGTTACCACCGCTACTGTTGTCATGGCTAGGAAGGTGGAGAGGGGTGAGCGGTTGTCATGGCAATAGGGAACTATCAACTATGGCTAGGGATGGAAAGGTAATCTAGGGGAAGGTATATTAAAACGCGATAGATAAAACATGCTTTACACAGACCTTTGTACAAACAGTATAAAACGTATAAAATTCCCCCGGCGGACATCTAAAAAATGTAAACCTCGATAAAAAATCACTTCCCCCAACTAAGTCTGTACACCTTTACAATTGTCCTATAACGCGAGCAGGTAGCATTGTGCCCGCTGGGACTGTCTCTCTGTCCTCTGATCTTGGTGGGAGTGAGAGGAGGATGTTGGCACTTCGCATACTGAGTAGTCGACTGCTACATTGCCCTCCAGTCAGCTCCACCTCTCCATCACCACTGTATACTGTTGGGGAATTAATGTGAGGGATCTGGTGTTATATTAGTTGGCGTAGGAGATCTAGTTGGGTACAGACTGTCAAGCAGTGACTGTAAGATTGTGCTGCACTGATTTAACAAATCTAACAAGTCACATTATGAGTGATCTGATCAGCTTTAGTTACCTGCTCGAATATATTCAGGTCTAGGATCAAGGCGTCGTGTTGTGGGTAGGGGTAGTTTGATGATACTTGGATTATACTGTCTCCCCTCCCAGGTATGTAGTGAGGGCAGTACAAAGAGTTTGTAGGTTACCATGGCACTCACTGGGTTTCCAGGCAACCCAAAGAACAGAGATGATGATTGGTCCCTCGGTAAAGTGCCAAATGTTGTTGGCTTCCCAGGTTTCATGAACACTCTTCCAAAGTGGATTTTTCCGTTTAGCCTCAAGATGGAGTTTTTCACGTGGTCTGTCTCACCCATTGATACTCCACCTGTAAACAAATACAGGTAACCATTGGTAACCACTAGTAACCAATAGTTACAACTGGTAACCAATAGTTACCACTAGTAACCACCGATAACTACCACACTACCCACCAGTTGATATGATGACATCTGCAACGCTAGCAGCAGCCAGTAGCCCGTCCTCTGTATCAGTAGGTGTATCAGGAAGGTGCTCTACACGTACCACGTTGTATCCATCTTCAGCTAGCAGGTTGGATAGAGCACACGTGTTACTATCACGTACCTAACAGGAGATAGTCTTGGTCCTATAGAGGTACGTTCCTTCAAACATCAGAAATGCAAAATGTTACATATTAGAAAGTGTAGGGAACAAGAGTGAAATAGGTCTGAAACTCTGAAGTAAAGGACTATGTAAATGAACTGCCTGGATACCCCAAAAAAGTGTTATATCATGAACCTATTGTTGTTTACCTGCCCGTATGTTAGTTTCTGTTTAGGATTTGATACCAGCTCGTTGCCAGTACTCAGTATTGCTACACGTGGTTTTCTCCTCGCCAGCACCTCCCCATACCCCTGACAAGAGAGGAGGGCCAACTCAGCAGCACGTAACACTGTCCCAGCCCTGATCAACTCTTCACCCACACTGATATCTGATCCAACGGGTCTAATATCTGTATCTGAGTGAGGTGGATGTTAGATTTGATAACACAGTTTGATATAATATCACCCTCTCTACATTAGCACTAGGCGACGTATCTCAGGCGTCTATGGCGTCCTCACTCCTCAAACAAAACAAACCAATCACACTGTACCGTACCTGGTTTTACAGCTGATAGTATCTCAATAAGTGCCTCTTCCCCCTCTTCAGTGCTCTCAGCTAGTCGTGTATCCTCCACCTGTACCACAGCATCAGCACCATGGGGAACTGGGGCTCCTGTGAAGTGGGGTAATGGTCAGTGTAGCTGGTAAATCCCACTATTTAGACGAGACAGTCATAGCAAGACAGAACTGGGAACGTAACTGTGCCGACTGTTTGTATCTTTATTACACCCACTACCAGCTCTCTACCTGTAGTGACTCTGTAGATGGTGCCCGGTTGGAGTGCTGCAGGGACTGTCTCTCCAGTTGCAGAGACCCCACTGACCCTGTAGATACCAGGACCATCCCCAGAACACACCGCGTACCTGGACAGTGTTGGTGGGTTTTAGTTTTGGGGTGTTTATTGTTTCATGAGTTTCATGCAAATCGTGTAATAGCACTGTGAGTAACTGGTAAGGCTTTAAACCATCCAACCCTTACCCGTCCTTGATGCTCGCACGGTAGTTAGGGAGGTTTTCCTTAGCAACGATAGATTCAGCAGTAACGGAGCCCCGAGCCTCCCCGCTTAGTACAGATAGTGAGACAGTACCAGCTGTCTGACTTGCTAGTCGTGTTTGCTCCTTTATTGTAGAAACAGCCTCCTCGACGGATACCATTGGATAAGGTGACTGTCTGTCCCTGAATGCTACACCTCTCCTACTGTTATCACCACTATGGTTACCACTGTGGTTACCATGGTTACCATGGTTACCATTCAACACTCCTGTGTGTACCACTACGAACAATAGTGATGATGGTCGTCGCACATGTGCCGATACAGCGGGTATATTGTCACTTATCAGGTCCAGGATGTGCTTTAGTACAGGCTCTATTACATCTAGATTCTCTTTCACAGCTTTCTTACTACCTGGTAAACAGGCTACCAGACATCGTCCCTTTACACCTACAAGAAAAAGGGTTACTTTTAGAGATTTAGCTGTAGAAAGAAGTTATGATTACAGGTGATTGAAGAATAATCATGGGTAATGGGTATGGACACGCCAGAGCACTTGTAACTGACATCCTCCCACTGTATGTTGGATGGATGCTCACCCAATCTCTCGTAAGCAAATGAGGAGTGTTGTATGCACTTTGCTACTATAGCACTCATAACCCCTGTAGCTTGGTAGTCTAGTAGTGGAGCTAGTGTCCTGACAGTCACATCTCGGGGTGCCAGACCAGTTCCACCCGTACTGATAAACAATCTCGGACCATCTTCCTGCAGGGTGATGGTTGTTTTGTTCTAACCCTTTTTTGGGGGGCGCGAAACACAGTCTAACTTGGAAACTTGCCTGAGGCAAGGATAACCAAATAACCTTTTATCCTATAGAGGTTAGCCAAATTCGACACGATCAACGCGAATATTTGTTCGTACCGTGTTAGTAGCTCGTACAACTTCATCAAAATGTTTTGTGATCTCCCCTGGTTCATCAGGGCAAATTGCCAGGGAAGTTAGACACTCTGGGTTCCACTGTTGGAGTCTAGTGGAGATATAGGGCCCGGATGTGTCCTCTGCCTGACCTCTAGAGACCCTGTCACTCACAGTCAGGATCTTAACTAACATGGCTAGTACAGGGTGGTGATAGCGCTGCTTGTAGTCGCATTAATTTATATGAGCCCCACCAGAAACCGACCGAATCAGGAAACACTGGTCACTGATTGGCTGATAACCATTAACCAGTCACGTGACCTAAATAACGAGTTCTGAATGTTTACTTGTGTCGGTCGGTTCCTGATCCCCACTGAAGTAATGATTCCGCACTGGATGATAAACGTGTAACATGTGTGAAAAACCACGCACTATCTGCACTAATTAAATTCCCAACATGAACTTCCTAGCCTCA
>AVPN01000550.1:0-10167 GCA_000695325.1 Pleurobrachia bachei
GCAGCTCCGGTCATTTCCCAGGCCGATATGGAAACTTTAAACTTGTTCCAAGACATAGCGGCGGAACCATCGACAGGCACTCTCCGCCGACAACAGGTCACAGGGGCCCAAAAACAAAAGGACTTTAACGATCCCTTGTCATCCCTTCTCTCCGAGGTTGAGGAGAGTTTGCCCGATTTTTTGAGAAAATAAACCGTTTTTAACCCCGTTTTTATGTTGTTGTTGTTATTGTTTGTTGTAATTTAATCCTGGGTGTGATAATAGCTACATGTCGTAAAGAGGATTTCTGTGCGTATATATGATGATGATGTGACCATATATTTTTGTGTAAGTCAAGAACTTTTTTTGAAAATAAACTGTTACCAATTCCCTTTCTATAAAATCACTGTTCCTAACATTGTTCGATAATCCTCAATTCCAATAGGATGGGTTTTGGTATTTACAGCCTGATAGAGGCTGGTGTTCTGATTATCAATGCAATGGCAAGAACGGTTTCTCAGTAAAAGTAAGTGTTATGTACTTGTGTAACTCAACAAAGTGTTACAGGGCCAGGGGTGGGGTGTCTTAATTTTGTCAACTTGATAATCACCACTAAGCATTGGCCTTACAGTAAAACTATGATTAACCACAAATCTAGGTAGATTTTTGTACTCGGTAAAGAGATACTAGCGGAAATGCTTGACAATCTTACCGGGAGCTTGGACGTCTCGATTAGCGTATTTAAAATGAGATTTTAACAACCCACCCTCCTTTACAAAAGATAAAATCCATTCGATCGAATGCATTCCTCATAAAGTGGCAACCACTAAAAAGTATTTTTGAAAGTAAGGACATGAATCATGCTTGGTCTGGTAGCATGATTCATGTTCTCAACTTGAAGAATACTTTCTAGTTGTAGCAACCTGTCATTGCGGATGCTTCGTTGGTGGAGCCCCTAGACGGAGATCTGTCTATTTTGTCATATACCGGTTTAAAATGTTGTCGTCTGTCGAAAGTGATCTATTTAGTTTGTCATATACCGGTTTTAAATGTCGTAACTTCCTTTTCTCCCATCATCCTCTCGTCAGGATATTTATCCTGTACAATTACACCAAATAAAGCGTGTCCCTGTCACATTTCACATATTTAGCTAGCTATACCCTTGTTAGTGACAGGATTTCCCCAAACCTATAGAGGATAACACGTAGTACCACTATGTCTACAGACTCTTTTATTTTATTTTATTCCTCTCCGTCGCGGGGCAGGGAGGGTCGAACAAGGCAATATAGATGATAACATGCACCACTATAGAAGATAAAAGATAACCACTATTGACCCATGTTTCAGTTGGTTGGACCGCTCAGCCTGACCAGTTTTCGTATGGAGACCAGGCACCCGGGATGAAAACTAAAATGGTGGAACTGATTTCCAGTGTACGGACACTCATGACAAGTAAGTAGGTCCTGATCGAATCAGGAAATACTGTACCCTGATTAGCTGATAACCAGTCACGTGACCTAATTGACGAGTTCTGATTTGTCGTTTACTTGTCTCGGTCGGTTCCTGCAAATAAGCGACCCTTCTTCTTCTTCGAGGCTGTCTCAGTCCTGTAAGGTCATGATCCATTTACCCTCTTCCTTGGTAATTTCAATATGGAAATGACCCCCCGCCCACGTCATAATGACGTCCGGTATGTATTATCATCATGACAACATTCTAAGTTAGTAAAAGTGATGTGCATGACATAAATACGAAAGTGTGTTCTGAAGCAAAAGTTTGGTAGTGGTAGTGATAGGGCTATAAAATACGAATTTAGTTTTGGATAATCGAGAAGCTAGTAAGAATGAGAGAGATAGAGATAGACAGATAAAGATAGAGAGGGGAGAGATAGAGAGAAAGAGCGAGAGAGAGAGAGAGAGAAAGTATGTGAAATTATGCTGAATCAAATGTCTATATTCTTCGGTGATTTGATTTTGACAATGCAATCGCAAATCTGGGTATAAATTGAAGTTCACCCAATCAACTCTCCGTGGGTGGTCAGTGGTCACTGGTCACTTCCCAGAGACATTTATCAAAGTTTTAATCCTTTGAGGCCCATCATAATTGGCCGAATATCACCCGAATATCATTTATCTTGCCATTGTGGTTAGAAAATCAGCCTTAAATTTCGTTAATAACAATTTTCATATATTTCATGTCCAATTTACAAAGGGTGGCTATAACACCTCAAACCATGTGTCAGTGTGAGGTAATGCTACCATTCTACGTGTAGAAACAAAGACTAACATTTTCAATCAATGATATGACTTCACTGCTCCTACACCTGTCAGACCATTGGTTGACTATTGACCCTCACGTCTTCCAAGAGCAGCACCATATTAACCCCCGCTTCAAGTTACAAAGTGGTACGTGTCACCCCCCCCCCCTATTAACCCCCCTTTCTCTCTTTCAGTTCCCTTGATATTCGTGAACTCCCTTATCATTGTTTTGGAACTTCTCTTTGGTTGAAACACGGGGAGAGAACTGTCAGAAAATAATGGGTTTATTCGAGGATATAATGATTAATTCAAGTTTTGTTTATAACTGTGACATTTCATTTTATAAAAGGCAACCGAAGTATCTTATCCCTCTATTAGATTAATATGACATGAATACCCCATATAGCTTTCCCCAAACTCCAATTGCAAGGAAGCTCTGCTAATAAGCAAAAAAGCTTCCCCCTTTAAATTAACGGTCTCTTATCGTATCTACAATTGATAAAAAGCTTCCCCCTTGAATATTGAAATTAACGGTCGCCCTGCTCTGCAATTGATTACGGTGTGAGCCACACAGCATTCCTGTTGAATATTTAAATGACCCCCTCCACTTTATTGATTGAAAATATATATTGAAATGACTGCCCAGTCCTCCCCCCTTTGAAGTTTCACGTCACGCCCCTTTCTCGGTAATTTCAATATGGAAATGACTCCCCGCTGATGTTTGACGTCATAATTCTGCATAATAAATCCATTCCCTTTCCATAGAATAGAGGGACCATGGCAGGAAATGATATCCGAGATATTCTAAACATGAACAGGCCGTGTGCTAGCCCAGCCGCTGGAGTATCCGGTGATCAGAGACCGACTAAAAAGAAGAAGTTAGAACCTACAAAGCGGCCCACGGGAATGCACAGGGAGGTGTTTGCTCTGCTGGGTAGTGGGAATGATCAGTTGGACCCGCCGCCCCTGCAGAAGAGCCATGATAAGGGTCTTCGGCATATGAAACAGTTATTCGGGAACCGAAAGGTAAGATTGCAATGATCCGATGATTAGGAATAAAATGGGGTAGGGTGGCCGTGTGTGGTACCTTGTCACCCTCCGACCCAAACACGATGTTTGTGTAATTGTTGTGGCACAGTGGTCTTTTTCATGGGAGTAGGTGGTCACTAAGAGTTTTGAAAAATTGTATTTTACGAGCCTATCTGGTAGCTTTTTGGACGTAGAATCAAATGCACCCCTCACTCATACCTTGATTTTTTGAGGAAAGTGGTGTTTTTTCAAGAAGAAGGGTAATTGAAAAATTTCCGAAAATTTTTTTTTGAACTTATCTGGTAGCTTTTTTGACGTAGAATAAGATGCACCCCTCACTCATGCCTTGATTTTTTGAGGAAAGTGGTGTTTTTTCAAGAAGAAGGGTAATTGAAAAATTTCCGAAAATTTTTTTTTGAACTTATCTGGTAGCTTTTTTGACGTAGAATAAGATGCACCCCTCACTCATGCCTTGATTTTTTGAGGAAAGTGGTGTTTTTTGTGTTTTTAGTCTTTTAAGGACCAATACTTGAAAATTTGCTGGGGGAGGGAAAATTCGGATCCACAACAATTTAAATGTGGATAATAGTAATAAATTGAACAAATTTATATCTCAGTCAAAAATTTTTTCCCCAACTTCATCTAGGGCGATTTTATGGTCAAAAAACGAAGAAAACTTGATTTTTCGACCATTATACACAAAAGTACACACTTGAAACCTTTTTTATCTGAAAGGCCAGACAATTTCCTATCTTTTGGTCTATGGGGCATCGATGAGGTTCGATGAGCAGGCAGGGTTAGAAAGCGTTAAAGAAGGCGTGTATGTTTACTTTAAAAAAACGATCTTTAAAAAGTTTGAGACCGAACTAAACATGTTTCCCGACCTTATTTTACACGGAGAATCGATTCCCGAAAACCGCCAAAAACGTGACGGACGTTACAATGCATTTTAATTACAATTGC
Source organism: Pleurobrachia bachei (assembly GCA_000695325.1). NCBI lineage: Eukaryota > Metazoa > Ctenophora > Tentaculata > Cydippida > Pleurobrachiidae > Pleurobrachia > Pleurobrachia bachei. The sequence continues at coordinate 4,230 of AVPN01000550.1, forward strand.
ATGTGAAATGGTCGTAATGACCATAACGTCTATGGTCGTTACAAATTTAACGACCGTTACGTTACGGTCGAATGTCACGGTCGTTAAAATCATTACATTTTTTTCTATTAAAGCAATTTAAATCTCCTCGACCGGAAAACTCGCCTCAACTCCACAACCTCAACAATCCCCCGATCTGATAGTGTCCAATCTAGGACTGGTAGTGTTACCTCCTCTGCAGCTCGTGTTATTGTTACCCCGTCCTCGCGGACCAGTAGTGCTAGTTCAACTAGAGGAGGGACTGGAGGGGTTGTGGGACAAACAAGATCTGCACCAGAACTTAGAGTGGACGGGAAGAGTTCTAAAAGGTAAGAGAGATCATATGATGTGATTTGTGAGTTGTTGTTCTAATTTAGGTAACATGTCTTGTTCAGTTGCGAAGAGACAGAAGACAGAAGGGTCGCACAGTACTGCGGGAAAAGACTTGACTCAATTATTGACGAACTCCAGGGTACGGCAGGCCAAATATGCGAGGAGGGCTCCGAACAAGAGGATAGATTACTTCTAGCTGTAGCAGCTCTAAAACAGGTAGAGTTTCAGAGTTTCATGTTTCAGTGTGTGTGTGTGGCCCTGTATCGGTCTCACTTTTTCTAAACTGGGTTGGAATGTTGTGGCGCGCGCTGTAACAGATGCTACATTGTTGGAGTTGTCAGCACATTTCCCACGCGCGTTTTGTGTCGTGTCCATGCGGAACAAAAACATGAGGGTCCTGCCGCAGCCGCGGAATGCGGCCCTACTACCTTGTTGCCTAGCTTTACCCCCTTTTCGTGAACTCTGCACCTTCCTATCTTTAAGTTCAATTGTATCTAATGATTCACTTGTTATTGCAGGTCCGGGACGTTCTGAAGGGAAATGTTAGTCTCGGTTGTGTACTAGACTCTGAGACACCCTCCGCTACATCTTCAATAAATGGGACCACCCCTTGCGAGCCTCGAGAGGATGGGGAGGAGGAGGTATTTTCGGAGTGTTCCGGCCCCGAACTCCAGAGAGACTCTCTGTGCCCCGTGGCTGCAGCTCCGGTCATTTCCCAGGCCGATATGGAAACTTTAAACTTGTTCCAAGACATAGCGGCGGAACCTTCGACAGGCACTCTCCGCCGACAACAGGTCACAGGGGCCCAAAAACAAAAGGACTTTAACGATCCCTTGTCATCCCTTCTCTCCGAGGTTGAGGAGAGTTTGCCCGATTTTTTGAGAAAATAACCCGTTTTTAACCCCGTTTTTATGTTGTTGTTGTTATTGTTTGTTGTAATTTAATCCTGGGTCGTGTGAGATAATAGCTACATGTCGTAAAGAGGATTTCTGTGCGTATATATGATAATGATGTGACCATATATTTTTGTGTAAGTCAAGAACTTTTTTTGAAAATAAACTGTTACTGTTATTCCCTGACACCCTTCTATAATAGCACTATTACTAACATTGTTCAATAATCCTCAATTACAATAGGATGGGTTTCGGTATTTACAGCCTGATAGAGGCTGGTGTTCTGATTATCAATGCAATGGCAGGAACGGTTTCTCAGTAAAAGTAAGTATTATGTACTTGTACCCCTTAGTCAACAAAGTGTTACAGGGGGTATCTTAATTTTGTCAACTTGATAAACACCACTGAGCATTGGCCTTACAGTAAAACTATGATTAACCACAAATCTAGGTAGATTTTTGTACACCCTGTAAAGAAATACTTGCGCAAATTCTTGACAATCTTACCTGGAGCTTGGACGTCTCGATTAGCGTATTTAAAATGAGATTTTAACAACCTACCCATCTTCGCAAAAGATAAAATCCATTCGATCGAATGCATTCCTCACAAAGTGGCAACCACTAAAAAGTATTTTTTAAGTTATAAGTACATGAATCATGCTTGGTCTGGCAGGATGATTTATGTCCTCAACTTGAAAAATACTTTTTAGTGGTAGCAACCTGTCATTGCGGATGCTACGTTGGTAGAGCTCCTAGACAGAGATCTATTTAGAGTTAGACGGGGATCTATTTAGTTTGTCATATACCGGCTTTAAATGTTGTCGAAAGTGATCTATCTATTTTGTCATATATACCAGTTTTAAATGTTGCAACTTTTCTTTTCCTACCGTCATCCTCTCGTCAGGATATTTATCCTGTACAATTACACCAAATAAAGCGCGTCCCTGTCATATTTCACATATTTAGCTGGCTATACCCTTGTTAGTGACAGGATTTCCCCAAACCTAGAGAGGATAACACGTACCACTATGTCTATAGACTCGTTTATTTTATTTTATTCCTCTCCGTTGCGGGGCGCGGGGAAGGAGGGTCGAACAAGGCAATATAGATGATAACATGTATAGGATAACAGATAACCTGATAACCACTATAATATTAACACATGTTTCAGTTGGTTGGACCGCACAACCTGACCAGTTCTCGTATGGAGACCAGGCACCCGGGATGAAAACTAAAATGGTGGAACTGATTTCCAGTGTACGGACACTCATGACAAGTAAGCGACCCTTCGGCCTTCTTCTTCGAGGCTTTCTCAGCCCCGTAGTAAGGTCATGGTCCATTTATCCCCTTTTCATTATGGAAAAAAGTCATAATGACGTCATGTATGTAATGTTATTATGACAATATTCTAAATTAGTAAAAGTGATGAGCAGGTCATAAATACGAAAGTGTGTTCTGGAGCAAAAGCTTGGTAGTGGTAGTGATAGGGCTATAAAATACGAATTTAGTTTTGGATAATCGAGAAGCTAGTAAAAATGAGAGAGATAGAGAGGAAGAGGGAGTAAGGGAGAGAGAGAAAGTATGTGAGGTTATGCTGAATCAAATGTCTATATTCTTCGGTGATTTGATTTTGACAATGCAATTGCAAATCTGGGTATATTTATAAATTGAAGTTCACCCAATCAACTCTCCCTGGGTGGTCACTTCCCAGAGACATTTATCAAAGTTTTAATCCTTTGAGGCCCATCATAATTGGCCGAATATCACCCGAATATCATTTATCTTGCCATTGTGGTTAGAAAATCAGCCTTAAATTTCGTTAATAACAATTTTCATATATTTCATGTCCAATTTACAAAGGGTGGCTATAACACCTCAAACCATGTGTCAGTGTGAGGTAATGCTACCATTCTACGTGTAGAAACAAAGACTAACATTTTCAATCAATGATATGACTTCACTGCTCCTACACCTGTCAGACCATTGGTTGACTATTGACCCTCACGTCTTCCAAGAGCAGCACCATATTAACCCCCGCTTCAAGTTACAAAGTGGTACGTGTCACCCCCCCCCCCTATTAACCCCCCTTTCTCTCTTTCAGTTCCCTTGATATTCGTGAACTCCCTTATCATTGTTTTGGAACTTCTCTTTGGTTGAAACACGGGGAGAGAACTGTCAGAAAATAATGGGTTTATTCGAGGATATAATGATTAATTCAAGTTTTGTTTATAACTGTGACATTTCATTTTATAAAAGGCAACCGAAGTATCTTATCCCTCTATTAGATTAATATGACATGAATACCCCATATAGCTTTCCCCAAACTCCAATTGCAAGGAAGCTCTGCTAATAAGCAAAAAAGCTTCCCCCTTTAAATTAACGGTCTCTTATCGTATCTACAATTGATAAAAAGCTTCCCCCTTGAATATTGAAATTAACGGTCGCCCTGCTCTGCAATTGATTACGGTGTGAGCCACACAGCATTCCTGTTGAATATTTAAATGACCCCCTCCACTTTATTGATTGAAAATATATATTGAAATGACTGCCCAGTCCTCCCCCCTTTGAAGTTTCACGTCACGCCCCTTTCTCGGTAATTTCAATATGGAAATGACTCCCCGCTGATGTTTGACGTCATAATTCTGCATAATAAATCCATTCCCTTTCCATAGAATAGAGGGACCATGGCAGGAAATGATATCCGAGATATTCTAAACATGAACAGGCCGTGTGCTAGCCCAGCCGCTGGAGTATCCGGTGATCAGAGACCGACTAAAAAGAAGAAGTTAGAACCTACAAAGCGGCCCACGGGAATGCACAGGGAGGTGTTTGCTCTGCTGGGTAGTGGGAATGATCAGTTGGACCCGCCGCCCCTGCAGAAGAGCCATGATAAGGGTCTTCGGCATATGAAACAGTTATTCGGGAACCGAAAGGTAAGATTGCAATGATCCGATGATTAGGAATAAAATGGGGTAGGGTGGCCGTGTGTGGTACCTTGTCACCCTCCGACCCAAACACGATGTTTGTGTAATTGTTGTGGCACAGTGGTCTTTTTCATGGGAGTAGGTGGTCACTAAGAGTTTTGAAAAATTGTATTTTACGAGCCTATCTGGTAGCTTTTTGGACGTAGAATCAAATGCACCCCTCACTCATACCTTGATTTTTTGAGGAAAGTGGTGTTTTTTCAAGAAGAAGGGTAATTGAAAAATTTCCGAAAATTTTTTTTTGAACTTATCTGGTAGCTTTTTTGACGTAGAATAAGATGCACCCCTCACTCATGCCTTGATTTTTTGAGGAAAGTGGTGTTTTTTCAAGAAGAAGGGTAATTGAAAAATTTCCGAAAATTTTTTTTTGAACTTATCTGGTAGCTTTTTTGACGTAGAATAAGATGCACCCCTCACTCATGCCTTGATTTTTTGAGGAAAGTGGTGTTTTTTGTGTTTTTAGTCTTTTAAGGACCAATACTTGAAAATTTGCTGGGGGAGGGAAAATTCGGATCCACAACAATTTAAATGTGGATAATAGTAATAAATTGAACAAATTTATATCTCAGTCAAAAATTTTTTCCCCAACTTCATCTAGGGCGATTTTATGGTCAAAAAATTTGTTTATAACTGTGACATTTCATTTTATAAAAGGCAACCGAAGTATCTTATCCCTCTATTAGATTAATATGACATGAATACCCCATATAGCTTTCCCCAAACTCCAATTGCAAGGAAGCTCTGCTAATAAGCAAAAAAGCTTCCCCCTTTAAATTAACGGTCTCTTATCGTATCTACAATTGATAAAAAGCTTCCCCCTTGAATATTGAAATTAACGGTCGCCCTGCTCTGCAATTGATTACGGTGTGAGCCACACAGCATTCCTGTTGAATATTTAAATGACCCCCTCCACTTTATTGATTGAAAATATATATTGAAATGACTGCCCAGTCCTCCCCCCTTTGAAGTTTCACGTCACGCCCCTTTCTCGGTAATTTCAATATGGAAATGACTCCCCGCTGATGTTTGACGTCATAATTCTGCATAATAAATCCATTCCCTTTCCATAGAATAGAGGGACCATGGCAGGAAATGATATCCGAGATATTCTAAACATGAACAGGCCGTGTGCTAGCCCAGCCGCTGGAGTATCCGGTGATCAGAGACCGACTAAAAAGAAGAAGTTAGAACCTACAAAGCGGCCCACGGGAATGCACAGGGAGGTCTTTGCTCTTCTGGGTAGTGGGAATGATCAGTTGGACCCACCGCCCTTGCAGAAGAGCCATGATAAGGGTCTCCGGCATATGAAACAGTTATTCGGGAACCGAAAGGTAAGATTGCAATGATCCGATGATTAGGAATAAAATGGGGTAGGGTGGCCGTGTGTGGTACCTTGTCACCCTCCGACCCAAACACGATGTTTGTGTAATTGTTGTGGCACAGTGGTCTTTTTCATGGGAGTAGGTGGTCACTAAGAGTTTTGAAAAATTGTATTTTACGAGCCTATCTGGTAGCTTTTTGGACGTAGAATCAAATGCACCCCTCACTCATACCTTGATTTTTTGAGGAAAGTGGTGTTTTTTGTGTTTTTAGTCTTTTAAGGACCAATACTGGAAATTTTGCTGGAGGAGAAAAAATTCGGATCCACAACAATTTAAATGTGGATAATAGTAAAAAATTGAACAAATTTATATCTCAGTCAAAAATTTTT
>AVPN01000550.1:16391-33458 GCA_000695325.1 Pleurobrachia bachei
GCGCAAATATGTATTTAATACGTATTAAATACGTATTATGAGCCAACAATACGTAAAGTCAAAAATTTTTGTCGTCGTAGGAGGTCGTCACTGGTCGCATTTGATAGGTCTCAATGAGCTAAACAAAGCCCCAAAAGGTCAGACCTCAGCCCCGACCCGTTCAAGATTTATAGGGGGTTTTCCGATTCCCTCAAACCACCCTTTCCCGCTAAAACCTTAAAACTCTTGTAAATCTTGAACGGGTCGAGGCTGAGGTCTATCCTTTTGGGGCTTTGTTTAGTTCATTGAGATCTATCAAATGCGACCAGTGACGACCTCCTACGACGACAAAAATTTTTGACTTTACGTATTGTTGGCTCATAATACGTATTTAATACGTATTAAATACGTATTCTAGCCCGTATTATCGAAATAAATACGTATTATATTCTGACTAGGGTTCTTTATTCAATATCTTATACGGTCTTTTCTAGACGAGCGCGTTCTAGACGAGCGCGAACTGCGAGGCAGTAGATCGTTTAGAATGGTGTTAACTCTTAAGACTTAAGCTACCTAATCTTACTAGCAGTTATAACTGCCTCATTTTACTGCCTCAAATTATAATGTAATGAGATCTTGTTTCTCGTTTAAAACGGCTCTTCATTCAATCTCTCGTGATTTAACTCTAGGGACCCCTTCCTGGTGAGAGATCAGGGTCACCATACTGAGAGAGAAAAAGAGAGATATAAGAGAGATATAAGAGTGAGAGAGAGAAGAGAGAGAGATCCGAGAGGGGTGGGAAGATGGACGGTGGTTACATTGTCAAAGATCATTATACAGATAACCACCTCGTAAACTGTCTCAGTAGAGCTGGACCCACTGTGGTTTGCGCCCAGCCATTAAATAGCCACACCTACTTTTCTCAATATCATGCCTCAAGAGTATTACTGCTTAACTGGTTGTTAAGTTCTAACCCTCGGAGCTCACGAAAAGGGGGTCGAGCTAGGCAATTAATTCTGACACATGATCTTTGTTACAGATACTCAAGTATACCGATGATCAGTACAACCAATCAGAACTCGTTGTTTAGGTCACGTGACTGGTTATCAGCCATGGTTATCAGCCAATCAGGGACCAATATTTCCTGATTCGGTCGGTTCCTGCAATTAACCGACACATTTCTTGCAGATACTCAAGTATACGGATGACCAGTACAACGGTGTTTTACAACAGCCCGGGTGGACAAGAGCTAACACGGATCACCTCATTGAGTTAGCTAACAGATTTGATCTACGATTCATTATCATACATGATAGATGGGACAGACAAAGGTAAGGGTGGTGTTTTCTTTCTCTCTCTCTCTCTCTCTCTCTCTCTCTCTCTCTCTCTCTCTTTTCTTTCTCTCTCTCATTTTCCGATCTTCAGCCACGGGACCCGTTCAGTGGAAGAGTTGAAGGATCGTTATTACAGTATACAATACCGGCTGGACAAGTTGAAAGATTCAGAGTCGGAGCGTCCCAAGCGCCCACTTTATGATCTAGATCATGAGATCCTCCGGAAGGTTGGTAGTTTCCGTGATATTGTATCATTTTGTCAAATTGTTCCCGCATCTTGCACATTATATTGTTCCTATTTAGGAAATTGGGAGGAAATTTGATGTTTGACAGATTCTGTTTGACAGACTTTGCTTTTAGATAGATTAGATAAACGGTTACCGCCACGCAGAATTTATATGTATTAGAATTTGATTAAAATGTCAGTTTTATGTGAGAAAGTTTTCCACTTTTTATTATTCATGTGCCACAACTACGCTATTATGATGGCCAGATAATGAAAATCTAATTAAAAGTTACTTTGGTTACAGGGCATTCTTTGATGTCATTAAATTGTAGTATTCCCTTCCAATTAAAATATTTCCTGGGAAAATATTAAACACGGAGCTCTTTTCTTCCCTTTCCTAAAGCTATAAAGACTACTATTTTCTTCTCTTTTCACCCCTACTAAAAGTTAGATAATAGATAAAGACCAGTGTGTTTTCCCTCCTTTTATAGACCAGAATTTTCTTCCCTTTTTGCTCCTAAATTTAGGTTATTGAAACCAGTGGAAATCATATTACATATGTGTTTGAAATATGATATTTCTACTTTATGATATAGATATTATTGTACAATTTTGACCGATGATCTAAGTTTTCATAATGCACCGCTTTCGGCCGTTTCCGGTGGTCTAAGACACTTAAACCACCGGTTAAAATGGTCTGTTAAAACTTAGACCACTGCAAAAACACTAGTAATTGTAAAGTAAAATACCGTTGCAGTGGTATGTGAAAAATTAGACACTTGTTTTAGTTTGAGAGAGAAGGGAGAAAGAGAGTAAGAGACTAGAGAGAGTGAGAAAGTGAGAGTGAGAGATCCTCTAGTACAAATAAAGAAACATGCTAGTTCAGGTGGTAGTTCTGATAATAGGGTGAACTCCGTAAAACAGTCTTAGTCACACGCACGCAGTGTATTCATTACGTCACTATACACGCCCTAATCCTTATCTTTTCTTCCCCCTGCAACGTGTTGCAACTATAGGTCACGTGATCGCGTCCTGCATCTGCTTTCCCTCTCTGCCTTCGATTCTATCTTTCCCTATCTCTCTCTCACACACATTCTCTTTCTTTATCTTTCTCTGTCTTTCTCTCTCTCTCTCTCTCTCTCTCTCTCTCTCTCTGTCTAACGAAAAATTCGTTAGTGTCGGCCATTCCTAACAGTGCCAGCGTGCCTCGCAGGCTCGGCAGCTAAGTAAAAGAATCTACCTCGACCTGTCAGTCTCGGTTCATTATTGTTGTACTTAAAGCACTCGGCCTCCGGCCTCGTGCATTAAGTTGTAATAGACCATTTTAACCAGTAATCTAATCATACATTAATCAACCTCCCTGTAATTCAACGAAATACTTAAAAAATTCGACCATGTTACCCTAATCGGGAGATATATAAATTAGTATAGGGTGTGTCCAATTTTCCATGAACACGATTATATTAGAATTACAGTAAGCCACGATCTCGTATTTTTTAAACTTCCTTCTCACTCACAGGAGCAATTAGAAAAGTTGTACAGTCGAACGAAGGAAGAGATTGAGGAAGAAGAATTCCTGGTTGAGGAACTGAGAAAAATTGAAATCCGCAGAAAAGAACGAGAGAAAAAGCAACAGGTAAATATATGTCTTTAATGTTATAATAGTGTTAGTTAGCGGGGGGTTAGCGGGTCAATATTCACTGAATATATTTATACGCCCACCCGCTACTGTAATAGTAGCTGCTAAAACAAAGTTGCTCGCTATAATAGTATGTAGCTATAATATTTATGTATAACTATTATTATAGCGAGCAACTCTGTTTTATAACCAATAAACTCTTCTTGAATAGAATAATACTAATAGGGAAGCGAATATAGGTGTATACTGTAACAGTCGGACCCGATTTACCGGGATGCTTCATGGGCCGGGGAAGGGTTTTGCCCGGTAAATCGAGGTCCAAGTCCAACTGTAATATGTATATTTTGGGTGAAACTAGTCACTGTGACAGGATTTTTTACTCCTAAACCATATTTCCCTTGACCACTATATTCCCTTTTTAGACAGTGATACTCTCTATTTTAGTCTCTATGTCTAACTTACATCCTAAAGCCTAAATTGCCTTGCTCAACCCTTTTTCGCACGCTCCGTCCGAAATAAAGGTCAACACACACCGACTTTAAAATTAAAGTTAAAAGCCGTTAAATTTTCTTTCCCAGCTATTCTAAAAGTAACGGACTCGCGTGCCAGTTTGACGAGCGTTAAAATTTTACAAATGGGGGAGTGAACTTTTAGCGGCCGCTGGTGTGTGCGAACAAAACAAGCCCCATTTACCAAGGGTATGATTTAACGCAGCCATCACACAGTGACCGGGGCCGCACATTGCATGAATTATAACTTTCTAAAATATGTACAATTTATTTCAGGATCTACAGCGTCTAATCCAGGCTGCCGATCACATCACCTCGGACGGGACAAACAAAAAGAAAAAGGTTTCTGCGTCCCTGAAGAAAAAGGAGGAGGAAGCAAAATCGTGGCGTCTCCAGGACAAGCCACTCTCCGCAGGGGTCTCACTTAGAAGTGCCAAGACACGGCAAGCGTTACAGGTACTTTGAAATGGCTGCTCACCATAACCTGTGCACGTATTGTACGGGGGCGGGGGGGATTGTACGTTATTTCCCTAGATCCATGGATCTCGATAATGGCACACGAAGGTGAAATTTCTTAGTTTTTAGTTTGGCTAGCTGGGCTGTTAGCCCCAAATATCGTCATGCCTCACGGGGTATTATTGGGGAAGTACTGTTTCGAGTTTTCAATGACGGTATGGACCTGTACCCACTTCCCCGAACTATTAATGTATAAAATATATAACATTATTTGTCAACGTAGTCTACTGACGTAAACCTGTTGTTGTAAGTTAGTCATGTTTTCACAGACCGAATTCCCTGGGCAATCAATATTTCCACTGGTTCTCGTCTTTAATTTTCAGTGTTATTTGCAACAATTTGTCGTCTTTATTACACACTAAATATGGACGAAAGTCGAAAGAAGGATATTACATGAGTAATACCAATACTACCAATATATTTCCCCGTGCTGACGTACAATGAAGGGGGTGAACTATTCAAATTAAATCTCGTGATCCCCCATGTTCTCTCAGGTGGGTATGAAGAAATCGAAGTTAGTGGAGCAGATTCTTCAGCAAGTTGGAGTGGGTGTCCTCCCCATGCCCACTGAAAACATATCAACTCAGTTTAATGAACTCCGAAATGATATTTTGTTCCTTCTCGAGCTAAAGATTGCCCAAGAAACCTTGCAATTCGACATGCAGTCACTTAGACACCGGGTAAGTTAGTGGTACTCTATAGCACGATATACCTTTCCTATAAATCACAAAATTGAGCTGTTTTACAAATTTTGATCTGGCGATATACCTTATTATTATTGGTGTGTTCCGATCTTTATATGTACTAGCAAACAATTCACATATTGTTTTACCATTCGACAAAATATGGAAAGTTGAAAATCAATCACTCGCTATCTGGTAACAAAGTGATTAATTGTCAATTTTCATCAGAAAAGTATCAACCTTTTCTTTATCATTAATCTTGAGAGAAAAAGATAAAGAAAGGAGAGAGGGAGAAAGCGAGAGAAGATTGTTCAACTTACCCTTATGTACATTGTTCTACATAATTCCACAAGCCCTCCGGGCCCTCAGATCCAACAATATCCGGGCCCGGGGGATTTAACCCTGCCCTCGCACGGGTAGGTCTGGCACACCTAGCACCTCATACCTTTGTCTCTATAGTTTCCCCCCCAAAACCGAAAAAGCCTTGTAAGCCTAAGGTCAAGGTCTGGTCTCACAGGGTTTTTATCAGCTCATCGAGCCCGATCGAATGCGACCAATGACGACCTCCTACGACGAAGTTTCGACCCGTAATCCCACGTGGTGCCAGCCAAACTTTTATGGTCCCTAAGCATATCAGCAAGTCAAATTTAAAATTCCATACCCACTTTCCCTCTATCGACCCTACTAGGAGGGTCCAGCCCTAAAAAGGCCATCGGTACCCTCGGCCTCTTTTATGGTGACCTTTTTGGCCTTTTTTATTTATTTTTCTTCTGTACCCATCTTGAACTTTCTCTCTCCCCCAAAGAGAAATCTTCTGGTGATAACACCTTGAATATTTTTTATGTCTGTCTTGGTCCGGGTCGATCATTAAGATTGATAGAAAATGTTCATAATACACCTTGAGTATTTAGTAGTACATAATAGTTTTTTCATATATTTCCCACCAGCTCGCCCCACCGTACCATATTCCCATCATTATAATGAATCTTCATTACCTGGCGATCATTCATTATATTTAGTACCATTATATTCTTCATTACCTAATCCTGCAATTCTCTACTCAGAAAGAGATGCTAGGAGGAGAGACCACGTCAGAGGGAGGGTTGGAGGATGAATCACCAACACCCGATACTGAAATTGCCGGTCTCAACCTAGACGAGGCTCTAGATGCAGCGGGTTTGACTAGCAGTTGCATAGGCAAGCGAAGAGCAGCTGGTGATATGGAAAAGTACACGGCCCTGTTGAAAAAACCGAGGAAGATTAGTAACAAATAGAGTGAGAGGTGTAGATTATTAACCAATAGAGGTGTCGAGTGAGTTGTGTTAGAGATCTGTTACTTGTTTCTCAACCCTGTGGGAAAAGGGGGCAAGGTGTACAGCTGGGTATAATAAGGCAGGACAAGCTGGATAGGAGGGGTTGGTGTTGACGCGTTGCATTATGGTATGCTGTAGATTAATCAATAAATCGGAGCATTATCGTAACTGCCTAACTGCCCCTAAGAGTAAGATATATATATATAGTGTCTCGCCAGGTAGAAAAATCAAGCATTTTTGAAAACATGGTCGTCACAGCTTTAACTGTGTCGCCCGCCGCGGAATGTTGATATGGTGATTGACTTTCGTCTCGTGACATATTCAGAATCATGTTTTCAGACAAGCATAGAATTCATGTCTGCCTACACTTACTGCACGAGCACCCATAGGGCCTAGCTTTTTCACCGAGTCACTGGAATAAGCTTAGACCCTGCCCTATCAGACAAAGTAAATCATTGACTGAGTTTGTCCGTCTCACTAAAAACACCTTATTATAGTCCACCGTGACCAGTTACGTTCCCTAGTATACACTAAACTTTCCCTCCCCTACCGCTTCCCACTCTGTTCATGTTCACAGTCCGAGATATGAGGCTGTTCCACCCTCGGGTAAGCCGCCCATTCCACCAGGTACTTTTTACCCCCTCTCTTTAGTACTTCAATTTCCGTGACGAGGCTTTTGCAGTATTTTACTAGCCTTCTATTTAATTTTCAGGGCCCCTTAGCTGCAGCAGACATTGCCTAAAATAGTTCTTACCAGTAAAAAATGTGATGGTAGCGGTACAAACTCATTAATTTGAATTGAGAGATTCTCCTGTTTTTCATTTCGTGATCTTCCAGTCGAGACTTCAGAGTTCAGTACGTAACGTCGCAACGAGATAATTGCTCCTAGTCCTAGTCCTTCAGTAGCCGAGTTGGTTGTCAATTGCCCGTGGTCAAGACGCCCAATTTGGTTGCGCTGGTAACATATAAATTCGGACCCTATATCATCTGAGACTCACGCGATACTGCTTGAACCCCTTCGTGCACGCGCCACCCATTCTCTCCCTCTGTATAGTCAGAAAACTATTTTAATTTCCCCTTTCTATCGTGATACAATAAATTAGTTGTCCTCTCTCTTCCTCTCTCGAGAAAGGGAAGCCGTCAATATGCAACCAATACAATAACGCAGTCTAGAGTCGAGCTGTCACGCGAGCATTACCAACATAGTACAGTACACTAAGGGGCAATTTTAGTTTAAAATAGGAGTGCTTTTATGACGAATATTGCTACCCGCTTGTATCATATTCGAATGGCGTTTCAACTGTGTATTCCTTTCTCACTCACGTTTTATTGATGCACTTGGCTTTTCAGCTTGTTTCCTTGATTATGCTGTGACACTCATTGAATTGTCGATGGGCCTCTGCTGCAAAGTGGTTACTGTGTATTAACCCAAAATATAATTCAGCCGATGATAACAAACGGTTCTACCACAAGCTGGCCTTATGAGACCTTAAATCCTGCCAACTGGATCTACGGATATCTGGAGATCGCTTACGGGTTGGTGTGTATCCTTTGCGTGGTGTGGGGCCTGCCGGCCAATCTCTACGCGTGTTACCGGTTCACCCAAATGAGTGAGAAAGTTGTGTCGCGGCTTATATTCATCCTTCTGACCCTGTCAGATGCACTTTGCTGTATCATACTGATTCCAGTCGCTGCTTCCTTTCTATCCCTATCCAGAGAGCCATACCTGTTCGGAATCCCCAGCATATGCTCCCTGGCCGGTATCACGTGGAACCTCTCTGCCAGAATGTCCGTCATTCTTGTCTCTCTTCTCTCCGTGGTACGGGGTGTTTTCATTGCCTTTCCTCTGAAATCTGCCTCCAACAAGCCCATGATACGGATTATCTTACAGTGGACCGTCCTAGCGTTCTTCCTGATCTACCTATCCGCCCGGCTACTTCCCTTCTTCCGTGGTGAGAGCTATCACTATTCTGAATACTTGGTGATGTGCAACTACTACTTTGACGATATTGTGGACCGACGATCTCCCCTGTTCGATGTCCTATCCATCGTCTACGTTGCAGACTTCATCTGGCCGGCAATACCTATCGGCGTTGGCTGTACCATTACTATGGCATCTCTTCTCCGGAGGCAATCTCGCTTCCCCAACAAGATTCGCACCAAGAGGAAGGGTCCCAGTAAGACGGTGTCGGTGTTTCTAGTTATCCTGGTATTTGTGATATTCAACCTACCAGTTACCCTCGTCTACTCATACCAAGTGATCACGGACTTAACTGGCGTTGACCCATTACCTAATCCTGCAATTCTCTACTCAGAAAGAGATGCTAGGAGGAGAGACCACGTCAGAGGGAGGGTTGGAGGATGAATCACCAACACCCGATACTGAAATTGCCGGTCTCAATCTAGACGAAGCTCTTGATGCAGCGGGTTTGACTAGCAGTTGTATAGGCAAGCGAAGGGCAGCCGGTGATATGGAAAAGTATACCGCCCTGTTGAAAAAACCGAGGAAGATTAGTAACAAATAGAGTGTGAGGTGTAGATTAGTAACAAATAGAACGTGAGAGGTGTGAGTTGTGTTAGAGATCTGTTACTTGTTTCTCAACCCTGTGGGAAAAGGGCAAGGTGTACAGGGGGGTATAATAAGGCAAGCTGGATAGGAGGGGTGGGTGTTGACGCGTTGCATTATGGTATGCTGTAGATTAATCAATAAATCGGAGCATTATCGTAACTGCCTAACTGCCTATAAGATATATAGTGTCTCGCCAGGTAGAAAAATCAAGCATTTTTGAAAACATGGTCGTCACAGCTTTAACTGTGTCGCCGGCCGCGGAATGTTGATATGGTAATTGACTATCGTCTCGTGACATATTCAGAGTCATGTTTTCAGAGTTCATGTCTGCCTGCATAGGGCTCTTAGGGATAGCTTTTTCACCGAGTCACTGGAATAAGCTTAGACCCCACCCTATCAGACAAAGTGAATCATTGACTGAGTTTGTCCGTCTCACTAAAAACACCTTATTATAGTCCATCGTGACCAGTAACGTTCTCTAGTATACACTTAACTTTCCCTCCCCTACCGCTTCCCACTCCCACGCTGTGTGGGGTCCTTAAAAAAGTGTCTACGGTTTTTTTGTGTGTATTGAATTCCTTGCCTTTGTAAGTAGACCTTTGTAAGTAGTTTTTCGCAGTGAAAAAGGTGATGGTAGCGGCACAAACGCAGTAGTTTGAATTGGGAGATTGTCCTGTTTTTCATTTCGTGATCCTCCAGTCGAGACTTCAGTACGTAACGTCGCAACGAGATAATTGCTCCTAGTCCTTCCGTAGCTGAGTTGGTTGTCAATTGCCCGTGGTCAAGACGCCCAATTTGGTTGCGCTGGTAACATATAAATTCGGACCCTATATCATCTGAGACTCACGCGATACTGCTTGAACCCCTTCGTGCACGCGCCACCCATTCTCTCCCTCTGTATAGTCAGAAAACTATTTTAATTTCCCCTTTCTATCGTGATACAATAAATTAGTTGTCCTCTCTCTCTTCCTCTCGCAAGAGGGGGAAGCCGTCAATATGCAACCAATACAATAACGCAGTCTAGAGTCGAGCTGTCACGCGAGCATTACCAACATAGTACAGTACACTAAGGGGCAATTTTAGTTAAGAATAGGAGTGCTTTTTATGACGAATATTGTGCTGCCCGCTTGTAGCTTATTTGAATGGCGTTTCAACTGTGCATTCCTTTCTCACTCACACTTTATTGATGCACGTGGCTTGTCAGCTTGTTTCCTTGATTATTCTGTGACACTCATTTTGATTGTCAACGGGCCTTCGCTGCACCTCTAGTCGGCAAAGACTAAAGAGGTTACACTTACACACGCTGTGTATTAACCCCAAATATAATTCAGCCAATGATAACAAACGGTTCAACCACAAGCTGGCCTTATGAGACCTTAAATCCCGCTAACTGGATCTACGGATATCTGGAGATCGCTTACGGGTTGGTGTGTATCCTTTGCGTGGTGTGGGGCCTGCCGGCGAATCTCTACGCGTGTTACCGGTTCACCCAAATGAGTGAGAAAGTTGTGTCTCGGCTTATATTCATCCTTCTGACCCTGTCAGATGCACTTTGCTGTATCATACTGATTCCAGTCGCTGCCTCCTTCCTATCCCTATCCAGAGAACCATATCTGTTCGGAATCCCCAGCATATGCTCCCTGGCCGGTATCACGTGGAACCTCTCTGCCAGAATGTCCGTCATTCTCGTCTCTCTTCTCTCCGTGGTACGGGGTGTTTTCATTGCCTTTCCCCTGAAATCTGCCTCCAACAAGCCCATGATACGGATTATCTTACAGTGGACAGTCCTAGCGTTCTTCCTGATCTACCTATCCGCCCGGCTCCTCCCTTTCTTCCGCGGTGAGAGCTACCACTATTCGGAATACTTGGTGATGTGCAACTACTACTTTGACGATATTGTGGACCGACGATCTCCCCTGTTCGATGTCCTATCCATCGTCTACGTTGCAGACTTCATCTGGCCGGCAATACCTATCGGCGTTGGCTGTACCATTACTATGGCATCTCTTCTCCGGAGGCAATCTCGCTTCCCCAACAAGATTCGCACCAAGAGGAAGGGTCCCAGTAAGACGGTGTCGGTGTTTCTAGTTATCCTGGTATTTGTGATATTCAACCTACCAGTTACCCTCGTCTACTCATACCAAGTGATCACGGACTTAACTGGCGTTGACCAATTTCAGCTTCTGAATGGATTATATGTCTCCTTATACATGCTACCATTTCTTCTTCTACTCAGCGTCGGACTCAATGCATCATGTAACGCTGCCATTTACTTCACCAGATTCCCAAACATCTCACTTTTCCCAAAAGACAGTTCCAAAAAGAAGGACAGTTCGCGAAAAAGTGATCGTGAGATACCAAAAAAGTCCCCCTCGTTTCGAGCTCTGTTACAGTTTAACCCGAGTAGCCGAGTTAAAACAAAGGTAATTGATTCATATGTTTAATTAAAGGACACGGTAATTCATGTATCGTCTAGGTAACCGTCTTGATCTTTTCTGTCGAAGTGATTTTGATGACTGTCCTCGTGTCTGGGTAGATAAGATGTTGCTATTCTCTGCTTCTAAGATGACTTGACGCATCTTAGCCCAGTCTTTGTCCACTTCAAAGAACTCAATTTTTGACATATGATGGTATGACGCACTGTCCAGAAGGGTAACAATCTTTCTTGAGACCTCAATGTGTGAGATAAAGTGTTGTCGCTCATCAGAATAGAGGTAGAGGTCCAGGTCCAATGGTCTCAGATTTTGAAGGCATGTATAATATTTATGGATTTGATCCATGTTTTCACCAAACTTCACTAGCCCTCGTTCAAATTTCATCTTCATCTGATCTGTCATTCCCTTTAGAAAATTGCCATTATCGACTTTGGCTGAACCAGCTGGGTTATCGCCACATCCGCGAGAAGATGAAGCCAATTCAGATTTGAGGTTGCACAAAGTATCACTGATATGGTAGTTATGCGATGCCAAACTTTTCAGAGCTTCCTCAATGTCTGGTATGTGTTCGATCGCATGCGAGCTTTGACTCGAACAATTTATATTGCTCTTTAGAAACGACCATTGTTTGAGAAACCACTTCGTGTCTTCCTCTGACAATCGGTTGGGATCCCAAACCAAAGTGTCGTCCGGTTCCAGTTCATCCAATCCTTCACAGACCACGGAATACAAGGTGTCATAAATGTGGTTGTCGAGCAAGTTTGCTAGAAACATGCTCGTAATTTTAGTGGTGTCAATGTCAGAATGAAGTGGTTGACTGTGATTCGTGGGCGTTTTTGCAAGTTTTCTCAGGGCACTTTTTCGGCCTAGCTTTTTAGTGCGGCTCCCGGTTTTTTTCTTCCGCTTACTGGAAATGAAGAAATCTTTAGAATATATTTTCTTTAGAGATCTTTGCTTCTCATGCACCTCGCTGACTGGTATGAAACAGGGGATGTGGCTTTGGTCGTAGGAAGCCGAATTCTTGAGATATACCAGCACCTAGAAAAATGAAAACTTAGTTGATATGCGTATTCATAATATATTATGAATCATATCGTGAAATCCGCCTCTAAACAATAAAGTCAAAATTATATGGACGAATGATTGAATGGTTACCTTTTGTGAGCTTTTGGATCCCTGAAATTTAATCTTTTGATATCCCTGGTGAAGAACATCTCTGTTGAAGCTCGAATACGCCCTACAGGAACCCCACAGTTTACGCTTTTTCATTACTTCATGCTCGAAAACTTTCCAATTCACCACCACGATATAGTGAAAGTCTAGTAGAGATTTTTGAAAAATGATGTCATTGAGTGATGTTGAGTCCAGCAAGTATTTTAACTGCAACTTTACAGTGGTTTCAGACAAGTTACGAAGAGAACTTCCAGCTCTTGATGGGATGGTTGGTGACGATATTTGACTAGGCAAGCATGGTTTCGTAGTCGAGTGAGGTGATGATGCACTTGACATAGTATTTAACAGCTTCAAAAATCGCGTTGAAAATATTTAATGGAGAAATATTTGACTTGCTCCTTCATAAAATGTCTTGATGGGTAAAAATAGTTTTGCTTTAGAAATCAATTTTGTCAAAGAGTCAATTTAAATCAGAAACACTGACACACGCTCATGAAAATTTGACTGATTTATTGGATCCACCGTCGGTTTCGTTTGATTTTAGGATCGACTTTATTTCCTGGGATTTTTCGTCTTCGGTTGCGCTGTCCATATCAGGTGAGGGTATTGCAACAGCATGCTCAACAACAGTAATTTTGCCTTCACCACGGCCAGCATCATCGTCATCATCATCATTTTGTACCTGCTCACATGAAGGTTGCTGGGATACCTCGCCTGTAACCGGTGCCACCGCTGGAGGAGCTTCCTTGAGATTCGTTTCATTTGTAGAAACAATGTCGGTAGCGTTTTTTATCGTCTCCGTTACAAGATTATCGGCGGCTTTCTCAACAGGATCTCCAGCTGCTTCAGTGACCACTTCTTTTGTCTCCTCATCCTTGGCCTTTATGGCGGGAGTTACAACTTTTGCGCCTGTTTCTTCTGAACAGGGGATTTCTCTTTCCTCTGCATCTTCAATTCCGCCCGTTTCTGCGGCAGCTTCATAATCACTATCTGAATCCGAATTTTCAAGAACAAGAACATCTTCCGTAGTTTGAGTAGGAGCTGCTGACGTATCGCTCTCTTTATAATAGTCTGGGACTGTCATTTTCTGTATGCCCTCAATTTCACACGTCGCCTTGTCCACATCAACGGGGTCACTTTCCAATTCCTGTGATTTGTCTTCCTCTTCCGCAAGTGCTTTCTGTAAAGATTGGACGACGGATGGGGAGGCAAGCACAAATGGAAGTGTGTTGGTGCATCGCCTGAACTCTTGAGATAGTGCTAAATCAGAGTGTTGCTTCATCTTGCCAACAGGGTGCCTTTTTCTCCATCTCACAAATTTTAAATCATCATCTGATCTGATGGTATAATAGTTGGGGGTTATGGGGTGGTTAAATCGATATTAAATGGTTATACAGTTCTTCACCGAAAATTATGAATACGAGAAATACTAAGTATAAAATATAACGTACGAGTCTGAGTCAGAGAAGTGAGCTTTTTTCTTTTCCAATCCAACAAGTTTGAAGTCAGTGTACTTCTGGTTGTTTGGGTTGTGTTTTTCTATGACTTTGCGAAGACGGTATTTCATATTTTGGCCGAGAACAAATCGAGACAAGCAAGAAACAGAGACGTTCAGAGAAACTGAGATGAGAGAACAAATCACAGCTTGCGAGTGTACATGTGTCATGCACAGAGAACACGTGTTTTTTGTGTGATGTGCGGAGTGTTTTATTCATATTTTCTGCTGTTTGTGGAGAGCTTATATTTGTTCAAAATTTTATCTACTTCATTCGCTATATATGATTGTTTAATTTTCTCGATAAAGGAAGGGACATGGTTTATTGGCCGTCTGTCATAATGGTCAGAATCCGATATTGACGGTCCCGTTTTGTTCAGTTTCCAAGGTCCCGTGCGCGTCTCTGTTACAGCGCGCGAAGATACGTGAATTGGGGTCGTATGGCGGAGCGCCTTCCAGACATGCAATCTCTCCAGGATTCGATCTTGCATTATTGACCTCTGATCGAGACGTGTAACCACAAGCTCGAGCGGTGTAGAGCTGCAGCAGCAAAACTGTACATGTTGGCTTTATTGCATCATCTGAGATCTCTCTCTTTTGTGGATCGTCTCGTGCACTATCGTCCATTTAAAGAAACAAATGGTCAATTAACATAGACCACGATAACATTCACTATTTTATAATAGTCTGGGACTGTCATTTTCTGTATGCCCTCAATTTCACACGTCGCCTTGTCCACATCAACGGGGTCACTTTCCAATTCCTGTAATTTGTCTTCCTCTTCCGCAAGTGCTTTCTGTAAAGATTGGACGACGGATGGGGAGGCAAGCACAAATGGAAGTGTGTTGGTGCATCGCCTGAACTCTTGAGATAGTGCTAAATCAGAGTGTTGCTTCATCTTGCCAACAGGGTGCCTTTTTCTCCATCTCACAAATTTTAAATCATCATCTGATCTGAGGGTATAATAGTTGGGGGTTATGGGGTGGTTAAATCGATATTAAATGGTTATACAGTTCTTCACCGAAAATTATGAATACGAGAAATACTAAGTATAAAATATAACGTACGAGTCTGAGTCAGAGAAGTGAGCTTTTTTCTTTTCCAATCCAACAAGTTTGAAGTCAGTGTACTTCTGGTTGTTTGGGTTGTGTTTTTCTATGACTTTGCGAAGACGGTATTTCATATTTTGGCCGAGAACAAATCGAGACAAGCAAGAAACAGAGACGTTCAGAGAAACTGAGATGAGAGAACAAATCACAGCTTGCGAGTGTACATGTGTCATGCACAGAGAACACGTGTTTTTTGTGTGATGTGCGGAGTGTTTTATTCATATTTTCTGCTGTTTGTGGAGAGCTTATATTTGTTCAAAATTTTATCTACTTCATTCGCTATATATGATTGTTTAATTGTCTCGATAAAGGAAGGGACATGGTTTATTGGCCGTCTGTCATAATGGTCAGAATCCGATATTGACGGTCCCGTTTTGTTCAGTTTCCAAGGTCCCGTGCGCGTCTCTGTTACAGCGCGCGAAGATACGTGAATTGGGGTCGTATGGCGGAGCGCCTTCCAGACATGCAATCTCTCCAGGATTCGATCTTGCATTATTGACCTCTGATCGAGACGTGTAACCACAAGCTCGAGCGGTGTAGAGCTGCAGCAGCAAAACTGTACATGTTGGCTTTATTGCATCATCTGAGATCTCTCTCTTTTGTGGATCGTCTCGTGCACTATCGTCCATTTAAAGAAACAAATGGTCAATTAACATAGACCACGATAACATTCACTATCTTAGTTTTCTCAAGCCTAATAAAAGCCAACAGGATGGCCAACAGGATTTAAATTATCAATGAGATGATATGTAACATAACTTCTGGAGCCTATTATTCATTGAATCCAGTGGTAATTTTGCCTAAATCGACCCCCTTTTCGCGAGCACTAATGTAAAGGAGGGTGCACTGGGGGTGTACTGCCTTTTCCGGACGGCGAGACTTGTCTGTGTTTACAGGCCAAGACCAAAACAAACCAAAGTCTTCTAAACATGAAGCCATGGAAATATGACATAACTCCCAATATCCATTACATCATACTGCTGATGTCCGGCTTTTATAATTTATGAACCTTGACCGATGGTCTCACGATGTTCGAGTCGTTTACTAAACGACTGAATCTCATCAGAGTTAATCTTTACCATGATGATCTTGTCTGAAATAATAGTTAAAGGGTGAATTTGCACTAAACGGTTTAGTGCAAATTCACCCTTTAACTATTATTTCAGACAAGATCATCATGGTAAAGATTAACTCTGATGAGATTCAGAGATATAGTAGAGGAAATGACAGCAACTTATGGATTAACTATGATAAGCGAAAGTGCATGCACTTAAGTGGTTATGAATCATCCTGTCAGTGTCGGGGTTAATGCGGATCTCTAAATTTGTTATCGAGACGTAACTATTTTAATTGGTTAGGTAGTCTCTAGAGAGAGAGAGAGAGAGAGAGAGAGAGAGAGAGGGATCTATAAAATACGTCTACTTCTAGTGAAGCCAAAGGCCTAAGATCCCCATTTTATGGCTAAAACCTCAAAACTCTGTCTGTAGGACTAGCTGACTCATAGTACGTATGAGTGTAGGTCATACTCATAGGAAAGTTGGCCAGTTGCATTCTAAACTGTAGATTAAGTTCTCATTGACATTTATTCAAATCTAGATTTTAATGTTCCATGCTGGCGCCTTGATGGCTGGAAAATGTCATTGAGCTGTCAGATGTTTGTGCAGAAGGCGGTGCGTGTGAACTTTTCACTGAAAGCACAACGTGATGGCAGCATGTCGCTAAACAAGCACAGTTGTCCAAGTTTTTCTGTCTGTCAGATTCGTAGTATCTGGAGCTTGTTATCTGCTGGCAAGTTTTTTAAAAACTTCCATGCGAAATGAGAATTGCTGACTGCAGCTCTGGAGCATTTTTGTTGTATTATCGTTGCATTATTGTGAATGATGAGTCTGAGAAATGTCTTGGCCATTAGACATACAATCGGGCCAGCCAAATAAAAAAGCCAGAAATTCTCGGGGAAAGCCAAAAAGGGCCAGAAAAGTCAGGTCAAAAAAGGCCAAAAAAGCCAGATCAAAAAAGTCAGATTAAAAAAAGACAGGAAAAAGCTAGATCAATTTCAGGGCAGGTTTGACTTTTTTGCCACCCCCCCC
>AVPN01000551.1:0-10787 GCA_000695325.1 Pleurobrachia bachei
TACCGTTAATTTGTCGGTCAGCGTTAAAATCTTGGTGTTTGGTGAGTGCTGACTACTGACAAACGGATTTTTAGGGTCAAATGGTCTTTTAGGGTGAACCGTTATGGCTAATCAGAAGATCCTGACGGCTGCTATTTCATCCGTAATAACGTTATCCAAGTGGGATAGTTTCCCACTAACCCCCTAGTTCCATGGGTCGAATTCGGCAAAATTTAGGCTGAATTACGCCTTTTATTATCACGTATAAAGTGGCCCCACCTGCCCCTGGTAGGTAAAATTTTACATGGGGCCATGGCCCCGGCTGCCCCCCTTGTTCCGCCACCCCTGACTGCAGTCCCTTTTAATTTAAGGAAAACGAGTTGTCTGTATATAAACTGTGTCAGCGTGGTATACAAATTGTCATTTATTTATTTATTTATTTATATAAAATAGGATTAGGGTTAGGTTGAACCAAATTTTTTGGAAGCGTGCACCTGTAAACAGGCTACTTTACCCAGATCGTAACGGTGCCTGAATTTGCCTATTTCGAATCCCATCATTCACGGTTTTTAAGGCCGTATCTGCACGTTGTATGTTTCAGTGGTTGTTGGTAGAGAAGATATTAAAAACATCTTGTTCCAATATCCGTTTGTTCGGCTTCAAATTTGTCACCAAAATAAGATTATGCAACATTGTTTTAGGTATAATTGTATTGCGTATAAACAGAAATATAGCAGCTGTTAAACATTTCACGGGGTTTTACAACACATTGAATACAGTCTAAAGAAAAATAATGCTGTGTTTCGGAAACTGCATTACACCGAACGTGCGATGCTGTATTTTATGCATTATTTACGTCCAAATACAGTGCGTTTTAGCTTGTATACACACAGCATGGCAAGTATACATAATATCAAGTCTTTTGTTTGGTGTGGAGCGTCTGACGTCATTGATTTTAAAAAAATCATTTTTTACAAGAAAATATTGCACTGGCATCAATTTACACACACATTGTCTAGCCACAAGACCAAAAAGCCGTCGGCTTTCGTCATCTTACATTCTTACGAGGATACCTCATGTTCTTCTGACTGTCTGAAAACACTAAAAAGCAGCTATATTGTCCTAGCTGGCTAGCGAGTTCTCAAATTAAAACGGACAAGTTTGTTCAGGAGAAAGGTGTTCCCCTCGCGGAGCGACTTCATGAACGTTCCGGCCTTCGATCTGTTGCTCAACTGAAATGGAATTGTGATATTACATGGTGGGAGAGATCTTACAATTTCGCAATTTCGACAAATTTTATAATTTTAGTATTTCTGAGGGTCAGATGTTTTGTCGTCTAGAAAGAATTACATCGCATTTTTATGGATCATTCTGTAGCCAACTGTCAAACCAAAAATTCAGCAGTTTGATGAGAACTCATTTCAGCACTACAATAGTCATCACTAATAAGATTCGCATTCAAGCTAAGATTGTATCATATTTAATGAGAGCTGGTTTAATTGGGTAGCATGCACGCAGTCTCACTCTTGATTTCCACTGTCTCCCTCCTGCCGTAACAAACTAATTTCCTCCGCTACAGTAACAACAGTAGAAGACCCCTGATCCACATCGGGGTTGATGGTGTTGGGAGGTGGGGGTCCCATGACAGATCGACTAATCCGGCGCATGCTCCGCGTGGTCTGATTCCTGATGCTCTTCAGCCTGGTGTTCGATCGGTCTACCAGCTAGATATGAATTGTTGTTGGGTTTCGGGAATCTCTCAAGAGAGAAATTCTGCATATCAATATTATATGCGGTGATGCAGCTAGATATGAAGTGGTGTTGAGAGATGGAAAATATCCGCAGATAAGTATGCTGTGATGCATGGCTTGTTGTGATGCATGACTGGGGTTATTCAGGGTGGTCACTAGCATTCAGCTGACCACCCTGAAATGATGTGTGCTTTTAAAGAGTACTGGTTTCATGTGACTAGGGAATAAGAGAGGAAGTTGGTGAGTGGTTCTAATTAGTAGGGACGAATCTTAACTTTTTGACTCACTATTTGGTGGAAAGCAAAATCCGGTTGTAATCCACCTATTTTGACCCGCTGAACACGATTCCGTTCATAGGTAAGCTCGCAAAAGTGGAGAACATGCCCAAAATGAACATTTTTGTTCACTCCCAACTCCAAAATTGAAAATAATTTTCAAAAGTGGTCTACAGTCAAGATATACATCAATTCCTACCTCCACATTAGTTGGGCCTCCATTTTCAAAAGAAATTATCAGAATGTATTCGCCATGTTAACTAGATGTTTCCATGAAAAAACCAGAATTTTTGAAACTAAGATGTGGTCACTACAGCCCTGCTCCACAAAAAATGTGCTCCACAAAAGTTCACACTGATATCTCCGGCTCCACAACAGATATTGACTTCGTTCCTTCAGATAAACAAAATTCATTTAATTTCTGACCAGATAAGGCATAAGGAATAGCCTAAACGATTAGATTTCATATCGATACGCCTGTTTGAAAAATTTTGCCAATTTGTACAGACGAACTTTAAACTGACCTCATCTTACATTCTTACGAGGATACCTCATTTTCTTCTGACTGTCTGAAAACACTAAAAAGCAGCTATATTGTCCTAGCTGGCTAGCGAGTTCTCAAATTAAAACGGACAAGTTTGTTCAGGAGAAAGGTGTTCCCCTCGCGGAGCGACTTCATGAACGTTCCGGCCTTCGATCTGTTGCTCAACTGAAATGGAATTGTGATATTACATGCTGAGAGAGAGTTTATAGTTTTTCGCAATTTCGACAAATTTGATCATTTTAGTGTTTCCGAGGGTCAGATGTTTTGTCGTCTAGAAAGAATTACATCGCATTTATATGGATCATTCTGTAGCCAACTGTCAAACCAAAAATTCAGCAGTTTAATGAGAACTCATTTCAGCACTACAATTATAGTCATCACTAATAAAATTCGCATTCGAGCTAAGATTGTATCATGTTTAATGAGAGCTGATATCATTGGGTAGCATGCACGCAGTCTCACTCTTGATTTCCACTGTCTCCCTTCTGCCGTAACAAACTAATTTCCTCCGCTACAGTAACAACAGTAGAAGACCCCTGATCCACATCGGGGTTGATGGTGTTGGGAGGTGGGGGTCCCATGACAGATCGACTAATCCGGCGCATGCTCCGCGTGGTCTGATTCCTGATGCTCTTCAGCCCGATGTTCGATCGGTCTACCAGCTAGATATGAAGTGGTGTTGGGTTTCGGGATCTCTCAAGAGAGAAATCCTGCAGATCAATATATTATATGCTGTGATGCAGCTAGATATGTCATATGAAGTGGTGTTGAGAGATGGAAACTATCCGCAGATAAGTATGCTGTGATGCATGGCTTGTTGTGATGCATGACTGGGGTTATTCAGGGTGGTCACTAGCATTCAGGAAGACCCTGAAATAATTTGTGTGCTTTTAAAGAGTACTGGTTTGATGTGACTAGGGAATAAGAGAGGAAGTTGGTGAGTGGTTCTAATGGTAGATTGTGAATTGTATTTAATAGATTTCCAGTGTATTTATAGAGTATATGATACGTGTAGCGTTAATTTACTCATGCACTGCTATATTCACAATATTTTAGTCGAAAATTTGATGTACGAGCCACAGAAAACATATATTTACACAGACATAGCGCATATCAACATGAGATAGGAAGGGAGGGAGCGGTGATAGACTTGGTAACCTGGTTCACACCAAGCTTTATACAGATCATACCGCTTTGGCACTGCAGACCTCCGTTTTTGACGGATACAATGGGGAATGCAGCGTCTAGGCGAACAGATGTCGCTTGTATCACTTGTTGAGCAACAGGGGAACCGGGATACCATATGTATTTGATGTGCAGGTGAAGTGTACGTGATTGAGAGACACAGGGTTTATCTGGTTGAGTTATTCAGCAAATTCTATACCCATATATGGGCATATTATTCCTTCTTGGAATGTGATGGAGACATGTAAAAGTACATGGGTGCGTGCACAGAAGAGAAAAAGAGAAAGAGGAGTAAAGGCACACGGTATATGCGAGCACAAAACTCACTCAGTAGCCGACGAAGTGAGCTGGAAAATCGAGCCCTAATCTAAGATAGATACAATATCGATTTAAGAGACTATAGCTGTTTACACAATATCAGTTACAGTAAGTTGTCTTCCCCGTCTTCCTTCATCACATTTGTGGGCCTTCAAGTCAAGCTCAATACGGTCACATAGTAAGATAGCAGAGTCCCCAGGTATTGTGTTTTGTGTGTCCCCCACGATCATTAAAAAAGCTTTTGCTTACCTCATTTCTGACGTTGGGTAGGCGTAGGACGTATAGAAGGGGGTTTAAGGTTGGACTTAGGTAGAGCATCCAGAATGCTATCATGCGTAGTAACATTTGAGTGTTTTTATCGAGCCTGAAGAAATGATTTGTAATCTCCCACATTCACTTGGGCAGACTCTTCTGTAGCTCTTACCCTAGAAATATATTCTAGGCTGAAAAAGGCAATGATGATTCTTTTAGGCTTTCACTTACTTGTTAGTAACATTGGAATAGAATCGAATCATTCCATAAATGTAAAATGGCAATATAGATATCATGAAAACCACGCCAATCGCTATTGATATTAAACTGGCGTGTTTGTAGTCTGTTTTCTGTTTTTCTCCCCTCCCACCGGCCTTACCCCCATCCCCGCCGCTGCCCGTGCTTTTACCAGAGCCTTTCGCAGCTACTCGGGCATGGTTGTTGGATACTGCGTTCTGCGGCCTGGTTGAAAATTTCGCATTTTACGTCAATTCATTAACTAGAGTTTACACTTCTTCTGTTCTGTTAGTTTATTTTAGTTTTGCTTACCCCTTCTTGGACATGCGAAGTCCAACTTTGTGCCTCTCATATAGCCCCAGTGTGAGAAGAATTGTCATGAAGGCTAACAGAGCGAAGAGAAGTAAAAACACAACGAGGTTGTAGACGAACCCAAACTTGATATGTGACTCTTCAGTGAAATTCCAGAAACACTGAAGTATTTTGATTGTTTTATTGTCATGGGATAAGACATGTGTCATGACATAAAATTAATTGTTTCTTAAAGACTAATCATTTCTTTGTAGCTGATGCAACACAAAACTAAATTTTTTGTTTCATATTTTTCATTAAATCATTGTTGTTACCTGTTTCGCTATAAGATTGTAGTTGTATCCCTTGACAAACCAAGTGGTGGGAATGGTACCCAGGATGGTTAGAAACCATACCACGTAGGTGGTCAGTATTACCCTTCTTTTTGATATTTGGTTTCGGTAGGATAGAGGAAAGTATAACGAATACACCCTGTGTAGAGAGAGAGATAGAGTTAGAGGACAGAGTTTATATGACTTTATGTTCTAACTAAAACGTATAGCTCTCCTTTGCGAAAGAGGGTCGAGTAAGGGAGATGGAAGCGTCTTTGGTTGCTATATTAATTGGAAGTATTAGGGGTTTATATTTTGGCGCCATTTGTATTCACTGTACAGATAATAGTCATTATAGGGGACAATGTATCTATCGATAGAATGATCTTTGGACCACGCCCAATAAATAGTCGCCCCTGACTCCTACAATTATATTGTTCATACGAATTAGTGATATATGCCATTCACTAGTCTTACATAGATGCAAAACTAGTCGACGATTCTGATGAAGGGTCTTATGTTAAGGGGTATCTTGATAAGACTCTTGTCAATATACCCCCACTCAAATGTTCCCCAAAAAGGTGTATTCCATTGGCATACGCTGCATGCCACTGACATACAGTACACGTTTTTAACGGCCACTGATACAGGGGACTGGAGCGTAGGCCACGGATATTATATCCCGAGCTCAAAGCTGAACGACCTATAAAACATTGTATGCCTGAGCCAATCAGAGGCCTTTATTTCGAAATTTCTGATTGGCTCGCCCACCAAAAAGTACCTCAGGGCGCTGATGAGAACAACAGTAACAAAAGATATCGGTTGGATGAAAGGTCGAATGTAACTGCTTATCATGCACCATGGCCCAGTTGCTGTTACCATCTGGGTGCAGTTACACTTGCTCATATTCGTTATTGCCTCGTGATCACTTGGTATGGACGGCTCTGAAAGAGGAATATGGGAATTAAACTATGCAGATTTGCTAAACTTTGGGGTTATGTAGTCTGCAAAGTGTAACCGACAGAAATTATCTCTGATTGTGAAATAGAAGGCTTTGACAGAATAACCACTCCATTTAGAGAGCAGTTGGAGGTTATATTCATATCTGTCAAAAACATAATTTATATCATTTTGATAGATCTCTATCAATCTCTGCGATTGTGCAATGAAAGGCTCTGAAGGGATAACCTCTGTAAGTTAGAGAGAAGTTAGAAAGTAACCCCAAAATTTGACAGATATGAATATAAGACTGAAATAATCATATCTGTCTGAAAATCATAATTAATATTTTGATAAATTGAAAATTAAAAATCTGTATGATGGGTATAATAGTGGATTGGTATCTTCTTATATGGGTCATGATCACCTGCTCAATCCTCTTCTCTGACTATCGTATTATATGTCGTGGTTGTCTCATTAGGCATGAATGGAATGCTCATGAGACATGATTATGAATGCTAATGTTAAAATAATGAAGCGTGATTCGATAGTAGGTGCACCTTGTACAAGATAACCACCTAGGTGGTTATCTTGTACAAGCTATCAGAAATCAGAATTCAGTACCTAATCATAGTCACTCAACTGTTTCCCGCGACATGAACAAATTTATAGAAATCTTACTAAAAATAAGTCACCTACTTAATTAATAAAAACTCACCTCCTAACCAAGAGCCGGTGAAGCAGGCCAAGGCAACGAAGGGTAAATGAAGGACCCCCGTACACAAATCCACACATGCAAGGAGAAGTAGTACGAGAAAGGAAGGCGTCCGCAATGCCGTACTCTGGGGAAAATAATAGTGTGAAATACTTTAAAAGACGCTTTGGGAAACACTGAGTAGTGAGTTGTTAGGTTCTAACCCTCCTTTCGGAGCGACCGCAAAAGTATTAGCAGGTAAGCACTGAGTAGTGATTACAGAATGTACAAATCTTACCGTGCTGATATAGTATACAGCTGTAGAGTTTGCCAGCACTGCCACGAGTGTTATCGTTAGGGTGATGGAACCCAGGACTGGATCTGATCCTATCCACCAATCTTCATTGTGATCGGTATCCCCGAACAGCTCTATCGCTTCCTCGTTTGATTCCGAGTAACCCATGACGGTCTCTAAAATGAAATTTAACAAGTGAACTAATGGTAGAAAATAGTAACAACTTTTGATTTGACCATTATTAGAGAACCAGAGAAATCAAGTTGTGTTATTTAGAGCAAAAACTAATTGAAATTAGTTCGCCGGAAAGGTGACCCATCTTGTTCTTACTCCATCATTTCTGTCACCTTTGAGTTGAGGCTTCAGAAACATTTAGTATCCACATACTTTTCGCCTTCAACTCAAAGGTGACAGAAATGAAGGAGTAAGAACAAGATGGGTCACCTTTCCGGCGAACTAATTTCAATTAGTTTTTGCTCTAAATAACACAACTTGATTTCTCTGGTTCTCTAATAATGGTCAAATCAAAAGTTGTTACTATTTTCTACCATTAGTTCACTTGTTAAATTTCATTTTAGAGACCGTCATGGGTTACTCGGAAATATTTGTTTTATGAACATTGTATGTCGAATCTTTTTTGTAAACTTGTAACTTGTAAACTTGTAAACTTTGTAAACTAAGTTGCAGACCTGCAAAACTTTGGGGGTTATGTAGTCTGTAACCGACAGAACTTATCTCTGTGAAATGGAAGGCTCTAAAAGGATAACTACCGTAACTTAGAGAGCAGTTGGATGTTATCTTTAAAATGCATATCTGTCAAAATCATTATTTATATCATTTTGATAGATCTCTATCAATCTCTGATTGTGCAATGGAAGACTCTGAAGAGTGAAGGGATAACCACTGTAAGTTAGATAGCAGTTGGAAAGTAACCAGACAGATATGAATATGGACAGATATGAATATTGGACCGAAATATTCATACCTGTCTGAAAATCATAATTAATATTTTGATAAATTGACAGATCTGTATGGCAGGTATAAGAGAGGATCTTCTTGTGCGGGTCATCGACCTGCTCAAGCCTCTACTCTGGTTATCTTATATGTCGTGATTGTCATGTCTCATGAGGCATGAATGGAATGCTCATGATTCGATAGTAGGTGAAGCGTGATTTGATAGTAGCTGTGAAGCGTGATTCGATAGTAGGTGGTTATCTTATCCAGTTATAAATCATATAAGTCACTTAACCGCGACATGACCAAATTAATAGAAATCTTACTAAAAATAAGTCACCTACTTAATTAATAAAAACTCACCTCCTAACCAAGAGCCGGTGAAGCAGGCCAAGGCAACGAAGGGTAAATGAAGGACCCCCGTACACAAATCCACACATGCAAGGAGAAGTAGTACGAGAAAGGAAGGCGTCCGCAATGCCGTACTCTGGGGAAATAATAGCGTGAAATATTTTGAAAAAAGCTTTGAGAGAACACTGAGTCATACTCACTATACTCAGTGTATAGTGATCAGTACAGAATGTACGAATCTTACCGTGCTGATATAGTATACAGCTGTGGAGTTTGCCAGGACTGCCACGAGTGTTATCGCTAGGGTGATAGAACCGAGGACTGGATCTGATCCTATCCACCAATCTTCATTGTGATCTGTATCCCCGAACAGCTCTATCGCTTCCTCGTTTGATTCCGAGTAACCCATGACGGTCTCTAAAATGAAATTTAACAAGTGAACTAATGGTAGAAAATAGTAACAACTTTTGATTTGACCATTATTAGAGAACCAGAGAAATCAAGTTGTGTTATACTAAAGGCATTGCTGCAAAAACTCAATAACCCGTGATGTTAGATTTGAGTCGCCTGACACTGGGCTCACGCATGGAAACAACTGTACATATGATTCAAGGATGTTGAGAAGAGTCGGGGAAGATGGATCGTTACTGATATATCGTCGTATTTCATTACGACATCATGTCATCTTGGAATTAAATATATACCATGGCGAGATATAGTCGACGGCTTATGAATTGGGTCGAAACTGCAGACTGATTAGATTAGGTGCTAACTGCTACTAACAACCCAGAGAGAGATTGGGTATGGTATGAGAGGAGAAGTGGGCCAGAACTAGCTCAGAACTGTGCATAATTTCACAGATTGTATGAAAGCAAAAACAATTTCATCTTTGCCAGAAAATATGACGACGCGAAAACATAACCTTTTGGAATTAATAGCTTTCTCCTCTCTATCTCTTATTTATTTCCTGACCGAGGAAAAGTGATACAAAAAATTTTCACATTATCAGAATGGTAATGTGAAAATTTTAATAAATGTTCCCTGCATCAGATTCGCCTCTATTAATATCGGTCACTCTCGCCATGTTATATGTTTTTCTAAAAATATTACTAGCAAATCTAGCAAAAAATGGCACCAAAATAAAAATAATAAAGACTCGACCTCACTCTAACTTCGTTTCCCAGCGTTTTTTCCCTATAATGCAGTACAACTCCGTGGAAATATATTCCACGGGTTGACCGGTGAAGACCGACAGATTAATTGAAGTTCAAGTGAAGAAGCTGTTTCTAGAAATGTATGAAATTAGAGAAATATAATATTCTTTTTGTCGAGTTTGCTTGGTGGGAGGTCACATTTAAATAGCTCAGTCGATCGACTTGAAATTTTCTTTGACAACCAATTTAAACTCGAAGGGTTAAACATGCCTTAAAAAGTAGGGCACAAGTTTATGAATTCATTAGCTCTTCTCAGCCTTTATAGAAGAATATATTCTTCCAATCACCAAAATCACAATTTAATAACTTATTTATACTCAAATTAGCTGAAAAAAGCTGTCTTATCCCACGCTTTTGGGGGCCAGCAGCGTTTGCCAAATTTGAACTAAAATATGAATCCAAAAGAAAATAAACATAGAGAAATCGATATAGTTATGAAGAACTTGAAGCTTATATTCTCCATTCACAAAACGATTTGATGAACACACGCATCACAAATATTATCTAACAGATAGCTGTCATGTTCATTTGACGTCACGAGGTTTCACAACTTTGTCGCTAAATAGATGCTCTAAGCGTTGGGCGGAGCATATTATAATATCTCCAGTGAAATTGAATAATGAAAGATAAGAGTTTCAAATCTTGGCAATGCCACAGCCCCATAAGCCACGCACCATGTTTTGCCGAAGTAATATAATTTTTTTTTTAATTATTCAATTTCAACGGAGATTGGGGACTAGAAGGAGAAAGATCATGCACCCAGTAAATCTCACGTGTCACAAGATGACAGTCTCGATCTCAAGGTAAAAGCACCGCGACACTACTTTGAAATGACAAATGATAAACGATTTAACCGTTCCAAGAAACGAAGAATTCTCTGTAAATTATTAGTAGGCTAACCTTGGTAGGAAAATAATAACTGATATAGTATATTTGATAATATGATGTTTATGATAAACGTTAACGTATAATGTCGTATGTTCTCCAATGAAAAGGAAGGAAATCATGATTGCGGAAATAATTATACAAAAACTTATGTCTAGTATTATAATAATCGAAGACTTACTAAAGGTCGTGTGTTAGATATTATATAATAATGGCACTGGCAGACGTGGGAATTATTCTAGGGAGGAATCAGTGAGAGCAAACATCTCTCTCTCTCTCTCTCTCTCTCTC
>AVPN01000552.1:17720-36113 GCA_000695325.1 Pleurobrachia bachei
TTAAATGACCAGTGGCAAGGCGACTTCGGACAGTTAGTGTATAAGGGTGTATTATACACCAAATCATCCCAACATGAGAATATATCACGTGATATTTGTGGCGCGCACTATCAAGTGCTAACCATACCAGTAGACCCAATGGATTCAACGCGCGGCGCTTCTCCTACGGATGGAGCGGCAGCGGTGCCGTACACACGGCGACCATGACATCTCGAGCAGGGAGAGAGACGGATAGACAGAGAAGATGAATTAATATAAATAGCAAAATAACTCGGCTTCTCCCAGAGTGGGAGAGAAATCAGTCTGAGAAGGGACAGGGCACACAGAAGAGGGGCAGGAAGGTAACTAAAGAAGAAAAAGAGGTGATTATGTATACCATTGTCGAGATTGATAGAGAGAAAGATGGAGAAGATTTATTCTTACTGAGCCAAGGAGTAAAAACAGGATAAACAAGTATTGTGTAACAATTTTGGATTTTCTAATTTCTGGATGAGGGGGGGGGTCCCAAAATTTGGGTGGTGGGACAGGAGGGCCTATAACTGTCAAAAGCAGGGGGGATAGTGGATGTTTTTTCACCTGGGCCCAACATTTAGGACCATGTATGCCAGACACTAGACGGATGACCCTCCCCCGGTTGGGTGGTATTACACCCTTGTTCCATGGGCAGAATTACGCCGCAGAATTGAATTACGCTTTGTGCATCATACGTTGGCCGTTGGGCCCGATAATAAAAGGTGTAATTCAGCCTGATTTTTGCAGATTTCTGCCCATGGTAGTAGGGGGTTAGGGTGAGGGAGATGTGTGTGGCCAAATAGGTACCAAACTCTGGGCCAGTTGCCAAGTGCTCAGTATTAAATCATTCACGCCAATTATACCACGTTTTTTGTTGTTTACCAACTGTGTGTGACTTAGACAAGCCGCCAAAGAAAATACAGTGAGATATACTGGGAGTGAGAAAGGGATATAGGGAGATAGAGATAGGGATAGGGAGAGATAGGTAGATAGAGAGATAGGGAGATAGAGATAGTTTGAGAGTTTGTGTGTATATGAGTGTACGTGTATTAGTAAATGCTGACTTATAATTACGCATAATATGCAGTGTGTGCATCTTTACATGCAACAGGATAGATAGAGATAGAGAGATAGAAAGAGACAGAGAAAGAGAGAAAGAAAGAGAGATGGGGGAGAGAGATAGAGAGAGACAAGGAGAGACAGGAAGAGAGGGAGAGTGAGATAGTGAGAGAGCTAGAGAAATGAGAGATAATAATCACATCCCAAAATCTCAAAACTTTCCAATCTACAGAAATGATTCCTGGAAATTGGAGCATTGCGTGTTGTATTTACTAAGAGATATCCTTAATTTCCAGGAATCTCAAGTCGTTTGAAACGCATTTTATTGAGTTTGTGGCTCGGAAGCTAGGTGTCACGTTAATGGTTTTGGAAATTTAGTTCGCCAACCCTACATTTTCTGCCCTTTCTATCCACACTGATAAAACCCTCTCGATGTCACTCAATGATGTGTCTACTGCAAGGCCGTGGGTTTTTTTAAATGAGGTCACCGTTCCGCTGAAGCCTGTCAATCACATATTCCCACATAATATGTGCAAATCATCCCAACATGAGAACATATCACGTGATATTTGTGGCGCGCACTATCAAGTGCTAACAATACTAGTAGACCCAATGTATTCAAGGCGCGGCGCTTCTCCTCTCGGATGGAGCGGCAGCGGTGCCGTACACACGGCGACCATGACATCTCGAGCAGGGAGAGAGACGGATAGACAGAGAAGATGAATTAATATAAATAGCAAAATAACTCGGCTTCTCCCAGAGTGGGAGAGAAATCAGTCTGAGAAGGGACAGGGCACACAGAAGAGGGGCAGGAAGGTAACTAAAGAAGAAAAAGAGGTGATTATGTATACCATTGTCGAGATTGATAGAGAGAAAGATGGAGAAGATTTATTCTTACTGAGCCAAGGAGTAAAAACAGGATAAACAAGTATTGTGTAACAATTTTGGATTTTCTAATTTCTGGATGAGGGGGGGGGTCCCAAAATTTGGGTGGTGGGACAGGAGGGCCTATAACTGTCAAAAGCAGGGGGGATAGTGGATGTTTTTTCACCTGGGCCCAACATTTAGGACCATGTATGCCAGACACTAGACGGATGACCCTCCCCCGGTTGGGTGGTATTACACCCTTGTTCCATGGGCAGAATTACGCCGCAGAATTGAATTACGCTTTGTGCATCATACGTTGGCCGTTGGGCCCGATAATAAAAGGTGTAATTCAGCCTGATTTTTGCAGATTTCTGCCCATGGTAGTAGGGGGTTAGGGTGAGGGAGATGTGTGTGGCCAAATAGGTACCAAACTCTGGGCCAGTTGCCCAGTGCTCAGTATTAAATCATTCACGCCAATTATACCACGTTTTTTGTTGTTTACCAACTGTGTGTGACTTAGACAAGCCGCCAAAGAAAATACAGTGAGATATACTGGGAGTGAGAAAGGGATATAGGGAGATAGAGATAGGGATAGGGAGAGATAGGTAGATAGAGAGATAGGGAGATAGAGATAGTTTGAGAGTTTGTGTGTATATGAGTGTACGTGTATTAGTAAATGCTGACTTATAATTACGCATAATATGCAGTGTGTGCATCTTTACATGCAACAGGATAGATAGAGATAGAGAGATAGAAAGAGACAGAGAAAGAGAGAAAGAAAGAGAGATGGGGGAGAGAGATAGAGAGAGACAAGGAGAGACAGGAAGAGAGGGAGAGTGAGATAGTGAGAGAGCTAGAGAAATGAGAGATAATAATCACATCCCAAAATCTCAAAACTTTCCAATCTACAGAAATACTCTCTATTTTATTCTTTCTCGGTCTAAACAAATTGAGTCGCTTGACACTGTGTCCGTGCTTCAATAAACAAACACCAAAACTGAGTAAAAGGGAAATCAGAAACATTGAACATATCACATATCCCATCAACACGATATAAAAAGCATCAAGCATCACCATCATCTAGCTCAATCTAACATTTTAACCACATAGCGGGCAGATATATTCAACGTTACGCACGATTACATAGAATTTCTATGATACAAAGGAACGCCCCCTTTTGAATTGCTCAGCCCCTCCCCATTTCTAGGATAGAAATTGGGAAGAACGGAGCTATTCAAAGATATAAATCATAGAAATGAGGAGGGGCAGAGCTATTCAAATTTATAAATCATAGAAATGAGGAGGGGCAGAGCTATCCAAAGTTATAAATCATAGAAATGAGGAGGGGCAGGAAGGACGAGGCGGAGAAGACTCCTATGAACAGCTGCTGTTACATCTGGGATCAGAAGAGATTTAGAGGGAAGGAGGGAGAGAGAGGGAGGGAGAGGGAGGGAGGGGAGAGAAAGAGAGGGAGAGAGAGAGAGAGAGAGAGAGAGAGAGAGAGAGTGAGAGAGAGAGAGAAAGAGATTGAGAGAAATAAAGAGAAAGAGAGTGAAAGAGATATATAGAGAGTTATAAATCATAGAACTGAGGAGGGGCAGGAAGGACGGGGCGGAGAAGCCTCCTATGAACAGCTGATGTTACATCTGGGATCAGAAGAGATTAAGAGGGAAGGAGGGAGAGAGAGGGAGGGAGAGGGAGAGAGAGAGAGAGAGAAAGAGAGGGAGCGAGAGAGGGATAGGAGAGAGAAGTAGGATCTCTGAAATATACAGCCATCACTTGCTGTAACTCAAGAACAGTAACACCTGCTGCTGGCTTAGCGGTGTGCGACCAAGAAGAAAGGGAATAGGGAGATAGATAGAGAGAGCGTGTGAGAGAGAGTAAGAGAGAGGGAGAGATTAGAGAGAGTGAGTAAGAAAGAGTGACAGGGGGTGAGTGAGTGATCCCGTTAGGCTCGCAATAGCATATATCAGTAGCTAGTTTCGGGAGAGAGAGAAAGGACAGGGGGTACACGAAACAGAAACAAAGTTAGTGACACCTCCTGCAGAGCGTGACATATAATAGCACACATAGGGACACATAATATACACGGGATCCCCCCTTTATCCCTCGACTTCACACAACCGTTCACTGCTCATAGGGATGGTCGTGTGTGATGACTTATTTACTCAAAAGTAACGAAAGTGCTGGCCTAGGGAACTAGATTTGATATATCACGAGAAGTCATAACAATAAGATAACATGGTGATCCGTGATAACAAACCAGTATTTAATAGCTGGCTTCAATTCTCAAATATTTGGAAATGGAAGTCTATTTATAATTTGCCCAGTTCTGACAAACAAGTGTAAAACAATTCCCACTCCTTGAATCCAACAACACAAACACCCCACAAGATCCCCCTCGCCACACCCTGGTACCTCGGCCATCTCCCACAACATCCCTCTAGACCTCACTCCATCCTAGAGTACTCACCCGATAAGCCACTCCATTGCAAGTAGTGCTGCTGCTCTTGACTAGGATTTCCACGTGTCTGATCTTTGTTTTGTTCAAACTCGAACAAGGCAATCTGATCTCTCCACTGTATATCACTTCCTATACCATTCGAGCTAGATTTCAGGGAGAAATGGTGAGGTTGGAGGATGGAATGATACAATAATTGGATCGGGGACCGGACTACATTCAATTTTACAATTTAGAGAGGGTATGGTAAAATGATACAGTAGCTGCTTGTGCGTATATTACGGGGGTTTATAACAGTGGCATTATTATCGCAACAAGGTGAGACCAGTACATTTTCATATGTTGCAATATGATATTACTGAATATATCAGTAAATATTTTACACACTAGCTGTATATATAGAATATTACTCTGCTATCTCCGTAATATATGCAGTACGGGGTAGGATTTATCAGACATTTCTGTGTCCGGGGGGTAACGAAGGACGTGACACAAATTGTACAAGGTAAAGGAATCAAAAAGGGTGGTAATGAAGCTGTAGAGTATAAAAGAAACAATAAAATCAACAACAATTAAACAGTAACTTCACGTTAATTAATACATCCTGCTGTACACTTGCAGCAAAAGTAAACGCAAGATATAACAAATTTAAGAACGTGAGACCAGTGAAAATGAGATTTTTTGAAGCGGGGATTGTAAATTTTATTAACGAAATTATAAATCAGTTTAAAAAATTATAAAAAGTAGAAACGTAAATTAAAAGTAGGTGTCTTTGCACTAATCAATTATTCATTCAAATTATTGAACATATCAATCAAGGTTATTTCAAACAGTTTTTAGTATCCAACCATTGCCTTGCTCGACCCTGCTTTCTCTTATTTTATTTTAAATAGGGTCGAACTAGGCAAGCTTCCACACGCCCCTCAGATCTTGATCAATTCTAACCAAACGCATCATCATCAGTGTATGCAAAGTATACAAACTTATCCGTGTCTTTGTGAGCCTCATAAACCTCCCCCATAGTCAAACACGCGGCTGGAATCTGTGTGGGAAAAACGTTGTCATGAATGTAACTGCGAGATTCATGCCCCAAAGTGCAGTCTCTTGTGAGACAATAACACAGATAATGAAGGTGAGCGTGTGTGTTTGGTGGCGCTGTGACGGATCATCCTCTTACAACTCAGGCGCCAATGTGTGTGTGGAGTTGCACCATTGTATTCATTCGATGAGGTGAGGAGGGACCATCCTTTTGACACTGGGAAGAGGGAACTACAATACGTACCACATTGTCAACAAAACAGAAAAGTGTCGTCTCCGGTTGGAGTTGGACTCTCTTTCTAATTATGTAGTGAAACTGGGCGATAGTCAAATCGTAGGGCACCAGAAACTTTTTCTTGTCGATATCAGGTAGTTTACCAGATTTAGCGTTTTCAACTATCACCTAGCATACACATTTGTACCGAATCCCTCTATTGATAGCAAAGATTAGTTGCTAAATCTCTTTTACAGAAATAACTCAGAAACACCCCAACAAAATAAGAAGCTAACTTGTTTAGTTTTTGGATTATTTACTTTCGTGGTACTGGTTTCTTAGAAAAAAGTAAAAGGAGCTTAATGATCGATAGTGAGGTGACTTGTCTTGTTCAAACAAAACAAGAGGTGACTAGACACCAGTGATAAATCACGGGTAGAAAGCAGCGTGATTGGAACTAACCGGGATTTTGTCAGGGTATTTATCCAAGATACCGGACGCTTCCTGGAGACGGTGATCAAAGTCAAACTTGTCCTTAAAAATCCACTTCATATTCTATTATTTGGTGGTGCATAGTTAGAAAGTTACAAAGTGGCTTTATTAGCCTATCATTTTTTTTATCCCGTAAAAAAACGTAGGAGTAAGTAAGTATATAGTAAGTGTGTTTGCTGCTGCTGATGACTGACCACACGACGGGGTGATGTGACTTTAATATTTTGAGTTAAGACTTGACAAGGAAGACCCACTCGCTGGGAAATCCGCACGCTTTTAGATTGTGTAAAATTTTATTTTATTTTATCCATTGTCAGGAGTTTGGTCACGTGGCTGGTTCTATGAGGTGCTCCAAGAAGGATAGTTCGGCGGTTTGTGCGTTCTGTGCAGGAAACCACGAGACGAGGCAGTGTCAAGAAAAGAGGAAGAATGATGTGGGGAAGTTGAGGTGTATCAATTGTCATAGCAGTGGAAGCAGAGAGGATAGGAGGCATTCAAAGACGCATCTGGCATCGAGTACCTTGTGTCCTTTTTACATCAATGAACGAGGAAAGCTGATGGACAGGACTGCTGGAGTAAGTAAGGAGACAAAAAATGTCTACCGGACGAGGGCAATGGAAGAGCTGAGGATAAAACGACTTGGAGGATCGGGACGCTAAATGTCCATTCGATCATGAACAAGACAGGAGGAATTCTGACCCATCTAGAGGATAAGGAATGTGATGTGTGCTTAGTACAGGAGACATATCTAAAAGCCACTGATACAGCGAAGATCAGAGAGATCCAGGATAATGGATGGCAAGTATTCTCGAGTCCGAGGAGTGAGAGGGCTGGTGGTGGTATTGGAGTTTTCTATAGGGACGGAGTAGTGGTCAAACGAGCACCCGTTAAAGACAAGTTCAAGACCTTTCAGGTCCAGGAAGTCCTTATTGGAGGAGATGATGATCTTGTGAGGCTCTGTAATATATACAGACCCCCCTACAATGGAAAGGCTCGGTATACAGAGGCAAATTTTCTAGAAGAGTTTAATGGATATATATCGAACCTTCTCATGAAAACAGGAAACCCGATGATCATGGGAGACTTCAACTTCCAGGTTCAAGACTCCAGCAACTTCTACGCGAAGAAGCTGCTTCAACTTTTAGACTCATTTGACTTTGTGCAGAACGTGCCATCAGTTCCGACACATGTGAGGGGAGGAACTCTAGATCTGATGATCGGTCAGCGTGATTTTCTGACAAAGAGAAAGAGAAAGAGAAAGAGAAAGAGAAAGAGAAAGAGAAAGAGAAAGAGAAAGAGAAAGAGAAAGAGAAAGAGAAAGAGAAAGAGAAAGAGAAAGAGAAAGAGAAAGAGAAAGAGAAAGAGAAAGAGAAAGAGAAAGAGAAAGAGAAAGAGAAAGAGAAAGAGAAAGAGAAAGAGAAAGAGAAAGAGAAAGAGAAAGAGAAAGAGAAAGAGAAAGAGAAAGAGAAAGAGAAAGAGAAAGAGAAAGAGAAAGAGAAAGAGAAAGAGAAAGAGAAAGAGAAAGAGAAAGAGAAAGAGAAAGAGAAAGAGAAAGAGAAAGAGAAAGAGAAAGAGAAAGAGAAAGAGAAAGAGAAAGAGAAAGAGAAAGAGAAAGAGAAAGAGAAAGAGAAAGAGAAAGAGAAAGAGAAAGAGAAAGAGAAAGAGAAAGAGAAAGAGAAAGAGAAAGAGAAAGAGAAAGAGAAAGAGAAAGAGAAAGAGAAAGAGAAAGAGAAAGAGAAAGAGAAAGAGAAAGAGAAAGAGAAAGAGAAAGAGAAAGAGAAAGAGAAAGAGAAAGAGAAAGAGAAAGAGAAAGAGAAAGAGAAAGAGAAAGAGAAAGAGAAAGAGAAAGAGAAAGAGAAAGAGAAAGAGAAAGAGAAAGAGAAAGAGAAAGAGAAAGAGAAAGAGAAAGAGAAAGAGAAAGAGAAAGAGAAAGAGAAAGAGAAAGAGAAAGAGAAAGAGAAAGAGAAAGAGAAAGAGAAAGAGAAAGAGAAAGAGAAAGAGAAAGAGAAAGAGAAAGAGAAAGAGAAAGAGAAAGAGAAAGAGAAAGAGAAAGAGAAAGAGAAAGAGAAAGAGAAAGAGAAAGAGAAAGAGAAAGAGAAAGAGAAAGAGAAAGAGAAAGAGAAAGAGAAAGAGAAAGAGAAAGAGAAAGAGAAAGAGAAAGAGAAAGAGAAAGAGAAAGAGAAAGAGAAAGAGAAAGAGAAAGAGAAAGAGAAAGAGAAAGAGAAAGAGAAAGAGAAAGAGAAAGAGAAAGAGAAAGAGAAAGAGAAAGAGAAAGAGAAAGAGAAAGAGAAAGAGAAAGAGAAAGAGAAAGAGAAAGAGAAAGAGAAAGAGAAAGAGAAAGAGAAAGAGAAAGAGAAAGAGAAAGAGAAAGAGAAAGAGAAAGAGAAAGAGAAAGAGAAAGAGAAAGAGAAAGAGAAAGAGAAAGAGAAAGAGAAAGAGAAAGAGAAAGAGAAAGAGAAAGAGAAAGAGAAAGAGAAAGAGAAAGAGAAAGAGAAAGAGAAAGAGAAAGAGAAAGAGAAAGAGAAAGAGAAAGAGAAAGAGAAAGAGAAAGAGAAAGAGAAAGAGAAAGAGAAAGAGAAAGAGAAAGAGAAAGAGAAAGAGAAAGAGAAAGAGAAAGAGAAAGAGAAAGAGAAAGAGAAAGAGAAAGAGACCAACCACACAAAACCATGCCGCTCCATACGGTCAGTGATCACCACGCTCTCCTGACCCGGCTCCCTCGTTCTTCGGTACCTAAGCTAAGGGCATATTGGAATCACTCCGATCCTCTCCACTCGTCTCATCCACGACGGCCAACACTGTGCCTACACAGTTGTGCTCCTCAGCCCTCTCGGCTCTCACCCAGAGGGCCTCACACTACAAACTCCCTTATGATTTGTCTTATGATTCAATTCAAGGTAAGATGTTCGTCATAAACGAAACTATCACAACTTTCGTTTTTCGACTAATTTTTCTTCGCACATTAGTGCCAGGTTGATTGAATTGACGAATTGTAGCACAAATTGCGTCAGCCACTGCACCGGTTCCCAATTATG
This sequence comes from Pleurobrachia bachei, assembly GCA_000695325.1. NCBI lineage: Eukaryota > Metazoa > Ctenophora > Tentaculata > Cydippida > Pleurobrachiidae > Pleurobrachia > Pleurobrachia bachei. Next base: position 26,896 of record AVPN01000552.1, read on the forward strand.
TTGTTGTTTACTTAGTGTTGGTCCAACAGCACACTGTTGTGAGGGTTGGCCGTTGGGATTATTTTTACTTATTACAGATTAGTATTCTGATTGGGTTTTGAATTCCAGCACTAAGTAAACAATAACATAATTGGAAATGGAATTCTAGAAGTTTAGAACTATTCTGTGTACCCACTACCCCACCAGCCCCATTTCCAAACATTATTGTTTACTTAGTCGCATAACCCAATTTGGTAGCTATATAAACTCTCCTTCTCTCTCCCTCCTAATATATGTTATTTCTGCACTATTATGTGTGTGAGCGGCGACCGTTAGGACAAACCGATCTCCTTCCTATATCCGCTCATTTGTCGAACTCTCCTCCTGCAGAATAGTTTGGTTACGAAGTCACTCCTATTATTGCATATAGCTAGCGCAGAGGGGGAGTTTCATAACCAACAGAATAGTAGCGCCCCTCTTTTCTTCAAGCACGGTTACGGCCATGGAGATTTTTGCAAGCATGAGTGTCGACCTTTCCATGCTGATTTTGGAGTCAAGCCCTCGACCGTTTGCTAAAAAACATGCTTGTCGTATAATATCGTTATAATGCTTGCTTCTAATTTCTACAAATGCTTCTTTTCAGTACCGCAGTGCAAGTGTCACTCTGCTATGTCCAGTTTATGCAGTTGCAAAGCTAGATCTTTGTGTGACAATATGCTAATCTGAAACTGTGCTTATCATCTACTCATATCTCATATTGTACTACATTCTTCTTCCCTAACCTCAAATCCCAATAGTGTTTTGCAGCTGAGTAGTGTATTGCATTTGATAGACCCTGAGCAGTATAACTTTAGTCTTCAAACATGGCAGATGTTGCCCATCTACCAAAATCTATGTGAGTTTGAAACCTTTTTAACTGAATTCTGATGGTTGTATTTAGTTCTGTTCTTGATGATTAATCGGTTACTGAGACAAACCTAGGACTCGCGAACGTCCTAAAAACCAAGACCTTGCAAGAATGCAAGGGGCCAGGGGGAGTCCACTTCTAGTTGTTTCATCGAATCTTTATACTTGTGTTGATTACTGCCCCCCACAGGGAAAAGAATGTGGAGGAAAAGCGGCAACGTTGGCATTCTACTTTTTCCTTTATTCTAGCAGCTGTCGGATCAGCAGTCGGTTTAGGTAACGAGCTGCACAATGTACCAAGCACTTCTGACTGCAATGAGCAATCACTAGCAGACTTTATTTACCTTTTTCCAAATAAAGGGATTCAAGCATTTAATTATTCAAGGCAGTAATTGAAGCATACTTTTTAAACTTTAATACCCCTGACAAATCTAACAATTTCTCACTCCCAGGTAATGTATGGAGGTTCCCATACTTGGTGAGCAAGAACGGTGGGGCCCCCTTTCTCATTCCCTACATCCTGTGTCTGGTTTTCATTGGCATGCCCATCCTACTTCTTGAGCTGGGTCTCGGCCAAATGTTCCAAGGTACGATCAACATTCAGTCAGAATTATATTCCTCAAATTTTTTTGCATATTTTAGGCTTAGTGCTAGGCTGTCTACCTAAAATACCAGTTTGAAGTTCTTATTTATAGAGGGATAAGCCAGACAGCTCACGAGTTAATTAATATTGGTTACCCCACTATAATAGGTGGAGATATTGAGGCTTTCGGTCGAATGCACGGCCGGCTCCGGGGAATTGGTCTAGCCTCAGTGTTTGGGAGTTTTATCATCGTCACCTACTACATGGTGGTACTCTCCTATGCCGGGATGTTCTTCGTGGCAAGCTTTATGAGCCCGCTACCATATGGGATCACCGGGGAGAACATCACCTTCTGTAAGTTAAGAATTTTGGTTTCTGAATTCACTGATTTGGGGATCGGGTTGGTTGGCGCTCATTCAAGAAGATGTACGAGTTGTTGGAAGAACGGTATTGGATACCAGTTTGAAAAGCAATTTAATTAAACTTTTCCTGTTTCAGCGGACGTTAGTAGTGGCAGGAAAGAGAAAGAGAAAGAGAAAGAGAAAGAGAAAGAGAAAGAGAAAGAGTCACACCGCTCCATACTTTCACCACGCTCTCCTGGCCCAGCTGATCTCTTACCTCTCGCCCTCCGGCCCATATTGGCCGAGAGTGAGTTTGAAATTGGAATCCCTCCGATCTTCCCCACTCCTCTCACCCATCACCACCAACTCTGTTCCTTCACAATGGTCTTTCTCACCCAGAAGTTCTCACAACAACCGTCACCGCCCACCTTTTCGACTACAAACTCCCTTATGATTCAAGGTAAGATGGACGTCACAAACGAAACCATCACAACTTTCGTTTTTCGATTCATTTTTCTTCGCACATTAGTGCCATGTTGATTGAATTGTAGCACAAATTGCGTCAGCATTATATCTGCCACTGCACCGATTCCCAATTATGTTGCTGTTTACTTAGTGTATGTTAGTCCAACAGCACACTGTTTTGAGGGTTGGCCGTTGGGATTATTTTTCATGATTAGTTTTTTGGAGCTCAATAGCTCAGCAACGAGTGGGACCTGTCAGAGCATTGGCCTGACCCACTTCTCGCTTCTCTCAAATAGCGCGCGAGAACTGTGGTCAGAGCATTGGCCTGACAGAGTGGGACCTGTGCCTTCATCTACCACTCAAACGATAGAAAATTGTCCAATAAACAAGAATAGTGTAGTGAAATATCTTACAGTTACTTTTCTGAAAAAGTACAGCAGTGTTTTTAACATGCGCATAATTTTCGTTCAGCGGAAATTTTAGCTCGCTTGTTTCCGGGTTCACCATGGCGCGTCAAAAACCAAATTTTTCAAAACAGAAACTTGTTTTATAGAGTCAAGGGTTAAATGAACAAGCTACAAAAGTTTCAAATCGATATCTATAGGCTAAGTTGGAGAAATCGGGACATGACATTATTTCTGGGACAGCCTAATATTTTGATTGGGTTTTGCATTCCAGCAAACAATAACATAATTAGAAATGGAATTCTAGAAGTCTAGAACTATACTATGTACCCAGTCTACCCCAGCCCCATTTCCAAACATGTTTGTTTACTTAGTCGCATAACCCAATTTGGTAGCTATATAAACTCCTTCTCTCTCCCTCCTTATATATGTTATTTCTGCACTATTATGTGTGTGAGCGGCGACCGTTAGGACTCTTCAAACCGATCTCCTTCCTATATATTTGCTCATTTGTCGAATTCTCCTCCTGCAGAATAAATAGCTCCCCTCTTTTTCTTCAAGCACGGTTACGACCATGGAGATTTTTGCAAGCAGTGTCGACCTTTCCATGCTGATTTTGGAGTCAAGCCCTCGACCGTTTGCTAAGAAACATGCTTGTCGTATAATATCGTTATAATGCTCTCTAAATGCTTCTTTATAATGCCAGTACAGCTGCAGTATCACTTTTTTATGCACAGCTCGAGCTTTGTGTGCCAATTATCTGAAACTGTGCTTATCATCTACTCATATCTCATTTTGTATTGATTTCTCGGATTCTTCTTCCCTAACCTCAAATCCCAGTAGTATTTGGCAGGATCAGTAGTAGTGTATTTGAACACCTCGAGTAAAACTTCAGTCTTCAATCATGGCGGATGTTGCCCATCTACCTAAATCTATGTGAGTGTGAAACCGTTTTAACTAAACTCTGATGGTTGTATTTTGATATGTTCTTGATGATAAATGGGTTACTTGGACCAACTTACAAAAGTGACTCTCGAACTTATTTCCTAAAAACCAAGACCTCGCAAGGGGTCATGAGGGGATATTCCACTTCTAGTTGTTTGTGTAAACCATTTTATTTTATTACCCCCCACAGGGAAAAGAATGTGGAGGAAAAGCGGCAGCGATGGCATTCTACTTTCTCCTTTATTCTAGCTGCAGTCGGATCAGCAGTCGGTCTAGGTAAGCACTTCTTCAATGACTAGCAGACTCCTTTTTAAACTTTTTCAAATAAAAAATACAAGCATACTTTTCAAATTTCAATCGTCATTCAAAATCGTCATTCAAAATAAAGCATTGAAACAATTTCTAACAGTTTCTTCCTAACAGGTAACGTATGGAGGTTCCCATACTTGGTGAGCAAGAACGGAGGAGCACCCTTTCTCATTCCTTACATCTTGTGTCTGGTTTTCATTGGCATGCCCATCCTACTTCTTGAGCTGGGTCTCGGCCAAATGTTCCAAGGTGACACATTCAGTCAGAATATAATTCCTCAAATGTTTTCGCATATTTTAGGCTTAGATTGTTTACTTTAAATGCCAATTTGAAATAGTAATTTATAATTATATAGCGATTAGGCAGAAAGTTCACCAACTAATTAATTGATTCCCCCACTATAGGTGGAGATATCGAGGCTTTTGGTCGAATGCACGGCCGGCTCCGTGGCATTGGTCTTGCCTCAGTGTTTGGGAGTTTTATCATCGTCACCTACTACATGGTGGTACTCTCCTATGCCGGGATGTTCTTCGTTGCGAGCTTTATGAGCCCGCTACCCTATGGGATCACCGGGGAGAACATCACCTTCTGTAAGTTAAGAATTTTGGTTTCTGAATTCACTGATTTGGGGATCGGGTTGGTTGGCGCTCATTCAAGAAGATGTACGAGTTGTTGGAAGAACGGTATTGGATACCAGTTTGAAAAGCAATTTAATTAAACTTTTCCTGTTTCAGCGGACGTTAGTAGTGGCAGCTTCTTCTTTAACAACGTCCTGAGCATCGGTGACTACAACAACCCAACCTTCCAAATGAATGGTATTTATGGCCCGGGGCGCTTGCCAGCACTATGATCACAACCCATCTGATAATATCTTCGTGCCCTAATTTGTAACATACCTCAGTTTGATCAGAACTAATGCTATAATATGAAGTAGCAATAATCTTGATAACAATTCTACGCTTCTAATTATATCCCATCATGTACCTCTCCAATTCAGGAGCTATGGTGCTTGCCCTAGCGATTATCTGGATTCTAGTATACTGTTCCATCTTCAACGGTGTAGAAACGGCCGGGTGGGTTGTTTATGTCACAGTCCCCCTGCCCGTTATTCTGATTGTTGTCCTTCTTATTCGAGGTTGGTAAATTACATGTTTCATTAACTACAACGTAAAACTATTCATTGAGGATACTCTTTGTATTGGGGAAATGAGCCATTTGAACTAAATTCAACTGTGGTGGCAATGCCACAGCCCCAAAAGCCACTGTGTTTTTCTTCATAACATAACATATGTATATGTTACATGTTGCTTGCTCAAAAGTCAAAGTCAATGATCCCAACGTTTATTCAATATTCAAGTTGGCAACCCTAATCCCCGTTGTCCCACTGTATCACCATACTACTCCATGTTTCTAGGAAGTCTCCTCGAGGGAGCTGATAAAGGTGTCACCCAGTACATTGGTCAGTGGAACGATTCAAGGCTATCCAGTTCATCGATCTGGGTTGAGGCAACTGGCCAGACCTTCTTTACACTGTCTGTGTGTATGGGAGTCATGACTGCTTACAGTTCACACAACACAGTCAAACATCAGGTAGGGAGGGAGTTGCAGGAGAACTGTTTTTGCGGCGAGAATGAACGCAAATATGTTTTGAGAACTACTGTCCTCTCTCAAGATTGTTGATTGTTGAACTACTTACAACTCTGTAGGTTGGACGTGACGAGAAGATAATCTCGCTGGCTGATCTAGCTATCGCTCTGATTGGAGGATTTACTGTTTACACCATGCTGGGTCACCTTGAGGTAAGACGGTACTATTACAAAGCATATTGTACCATGGATGACTAGATCATGTTATGCCATGGCAATGATAATTAAACTTTCGTATACTGCATAGAACGAACCAGCTGACTATAATACACTCGCCCCTTTTTCAGTTTCTAACGGGTACCGATGAAGTTTATTCCTTCAGCAGTATCACGCTTGCTTTTGTTGCATATCCGGTCGGAATATCCCAGGTATTATACACACAGTATCATACATTTCCAGCACAAATAATTTTCAGATGACAACCATGACAATCATTTTGTTTTATTTTCATCAATGTACTAGATTGGTATATGTACTACTTGATGACACCTTTACATTTAGTATAGCCGGCCCACCCTAATTTAACTCTTGACTCTTACTAAGGTCACGGGATCGAACTTTTGGGGTGTTCTTTTCTTCCTGTGTCTGGTGCTGTCGAATTTGTAACATACCTCAGTTTGATCAGAACTATTATGTAGTAACAATATTATGAAGTAACAATAAACTTGATAACAATTCTACGCTTCTAATTATATCCCATCATGTACCTCTCCAATTCAGGAGCTATGGTGCTTGCCCTAGCGATTATCTGGATTCTAGTATACTGTTCCATCTTCAACGGTGTAGAAACGGCCGGGTGGGTTGTTTATGTCACAGTCCCCCTGCCCGTTATTCTGATTGTTGTCCTTCTTATTCGAGGTTGGTAAATTACATGTTTCATTAACTACAACGTAAAACTATTCATTGAGGATACTCTTTGTATTGGGGAAATGAGCCATTTGAACTAAATTCAACTGTGGTGGCAATGCCACAGCCCCAAAAGCCACTGTGTTTTTCTTCATAACATAACATATGTATATGTTACATGTTGCTTGCTCAAAAGTCAAAGTCAATGATCCCAACGTTTATTCAATATTCAAGTTGGCAACCCTAATCCCCGTTGTCCCACTGTATCACCATACTACTCCATGTTTCTAGGAAGTCTCCTCGAGGGAGCTGATAAAGGTGTCACCCAGTACATTGGTCAGTGGAACGATTCAAGGCTATCCAGTTCATCGATCTGGGTTGAGGCAACTGGCCAGACCTTCTTTACACTGTCTGTGTGTATGGGAGTCATGACTGCTTACAGTTCACACAACACAGTCAAACATCAGGTAGGGAGGGAGTTGCAGGAGAACTGTTTTTGCGGCGAGAATGAACGCAAATATGTTTTGAGAACTACTGTCCTCTCTCAAGATTGTTGATTGTTGAACTACTTACAACTCTGTAGGTTGGACGTGACGAGAAGATAATCTCTCTGTCTGATCTAGCTATCGCTCTGATTGGTGGCTTTACTGTTTACACCATGCTGGGTCATCTTGAGGTAAGACGATACTCACGAACCCAGTCGGAACTCTACAGGGCCCTGATTTACCGGAACCCATAATACTAGATGACTTGATCATATCATATCATTTGTTCTAACCTTATTTTTTATATATAATCTGTAGGGTGAACCTGGCAACATATCATAGCAGTGATAATAATATTTTCGTATACTGCTGAAGCTGAGAACAAACCAGCTGAACTTAATCTTATACATCTGCCCATAATTTCAGTTTCTAACGGGTACCGATGAAGTTTATTCGTTCAGCAGTATCACGCTTGCTTTTGTTGCATATCCGGTCGGAATATCCCAGGTATTATACACACAGTATCATACATTTCCAGCACAAATAATTTTCAGATGACAACCATGACAATCATTTTGTTTTATTTCCATCTACTAGATTGGTATACTACTTGATGACACCTTTACATTTAGTATAGCCGGCCCACCCTAATTTAACTCTTGACTCTTACTCAGGTCACGGGATCGAACTTTTGGGGTATTCTTTTCTTCCTCTGTCTGGTGCTGCTGGGGGTGGACAGTGCATTCTCCATGGTGGAAGCAGTTACCACTGTTATCACAGACAGTTGGCTCGCTAAAAGGTGGGTTAACTTGTTAACCTCTCGAGGTACAACCTAATTAAACACAACTCTATCCCCCGTCCAGGTACAACCTAACTAAACCCATTCCCTTTTACAGGTACAACCTAAGTAAACCTGCCGTTTCCATGTTCCTGTGCCTGGTTGGATTTGCCCTTGGAACTATGTACACAATGGATGTCGGACTGTTTTTATTTGATGCGGTGGATCATTATGTCAACAGTTGGGGCATGATATTCCTCGGATTCATGGAGTGCGTCAGTGTGGGTAGGTGAATTAGGAATCAGGAAATACTGGTCCCTGATTGGCTGATAACAAGTCACGTGACCTAAATAACGAGTTCTGATTTGTTGTTTACTTATTTCGGTCGGTTCCTGGTAGGTGCATTCAGCTGGTCCGACTGTATGTTAATATGTTAGGTAGACCACTAATGATATGATTTATTGCCGGTTAAATACAATTTTGGGTGTTTTTTCAGGTTGGTTTTACAAGATGGGTAACCAGTTCAAGAAAGTTGGCGTATTGCCAGTTATCCTCTTCAACCTGAGTTACCTTGCTGCCCTGTGTTTGGGAGTGATTGTCGGGCTCTCCCTCATGGCTAGCAAATCCTTCCAAGAGGACTGTGAGTAGAATAATAATATCTTTCTAGTGCTCGACCCTCTTAACAAATGTAGGGGGGATTAGAACATAACAAGAACATATCTGATTGCCATTTAAATCATATCAATAATTACTTAATCTGGTGTCTAACAGAGCAACTTAAAACTCTTTTCCCTAATACAGTCAGTGATGTAAGTGCTGCGGCCGGTGGTATTGGTTTTGCGGTTGGGTTTGGTGTCTTCATCGTTGGAACCGTTCTCTCCGTCATTCTGTTTATCATCACCAAGAACCCCAGTGGCATGGATGAGCTCTTGTGGGGAATTTGGGGTATCGTAGGATGGCATGGAGTTGACAGGTACAATTCATTCAGCCCATTGTTTTTCCATACACCTATATAATAGTGTTCCTTTTTTCGAAGATTCATCGGATCTGTTAACTTTATTGAATCGTGATGCCACTTTACATTATTTCCGGATTTCCCAATTTTAAGGTTGAGGATGATGATTAACGGAGTTGACAACCCAGAGTGGAGACCAATGAATTGGAAGTGTGAACTTCAGGCGCTGTTAAAACCTCACTTTTCCTCCATATTCTTTGGGTTTTTCATCAAGTACCTCATACCAACCATTCTTTGGACGCTCTTCTTTACAACATTCCGGGATGATGTTACCTCTAAGTGAGTTTCATGAATGATAATGAGATGTTACCGCTAACTAGTGAGTGCATTGGGCTGCCCTTATCACTTTTACTATCGAATATCCCAACATCCCAATCCTTCAGGTACTCGAACTATCCAATCGCATACCAAGTTGTTGGCTACCTCATCTTCGCTACTATGTTACTTCTTGTTGTCAGTGTGGCCATCTTCCCAAGGTATAATTGTGAGGCCAGGGTGGAGGGAGGGTGGAGGGGG
>AVPN01000554.1:3675-14742 GCA_000695325.1 Pleurobrachia bachei
TCTCTCTCTCTCTCTCTCTCTCTCTGTCTCTCTCTCTCTCTCTCTCTCTCTCTCTCTCTCTCTCTCTCTCCCTTCTCCTAATCCAAACTTCTTTCTCTAGAAAGAAAGTTGTTTATTGGTATGGTCAGCAAACAGGCCACAGAGACAGACCTCCATGGCATGTTTGACCAGTACGGAGAGATAGAGGAACTCAGTATTTTGAAAGATACAGAGGGATCCAGCAAAGGTAATAATTACAGTTTCTACTAATTAGTAACAATTACAGTTTCTACACAGGTTTTTAGGTATCTTAGTAGTAACCGACCGAATCAGGAAACAACCAATCGGAACTCGTTATTTAGGTCACGTGGCCGGTGAGCAGCCAATCAGGAACCAGTATTTCCTAATTCGGTCGGTTCCTAATTAGTAGTAACCGAAAGGACAAAGAGCTAAAACCTAAGTGTGGCAGCTGTAGTGTAGCTTGAAGTGTTGACCAATTCGGATAATTGTTCTGAGTCCTAGTTGTAAGGAAAGAAGGATAGAGAACAAAGTTATGTAAAGGGTGATGAGATAGATAGAAGATAGAAGGATAGAAGAAGAGAAGGATAGTGAGAGGATAGCCCGGTACGTACCATGATACCGTTAACAAAGCAGCAAATTTACACCCATCGGATTCTGACAGCTGCTTTGGAAAGAGTCACAGGCTATAACGTTGGGGAGAAATAATGGATAGAGAAAAAGGATAGAAAGGGAGAGGGAGTGAGAGAAAGAGAGAGCTAGTGGTGGCGGTGGTGATAGAAGGATTGTATATTGTGAGATGTGTATGCTGTTGTGCGAGTGACAGCTATCCGCAGAGTGTTTAGAGAATTTATTTCGATTACTATCTCTCCCTCTCTAGTCCCTCTCCCTCCCTCCCTCTCTCTCTCTCTCTCTCTCACTCTCTCTATCTCTATCTGTTTCTCTCTCTATCTGTTTCTCTCTCTATTCTCTCAACCTCTCTCTCCCTCTCTATCTCTGGCTCCGACAGTTTAGACAAACGTAGAGGGAGGAATAGGAAGGAATCGATGGACTGTTATACTACAGTTACTGCGGAGAACTGAGAAGACAAGGGGAAGAATATTCCAACATCCTGGAATTTAGTACGACTTCGGAGATCGACAAAGTCACCAAGTTTAAACTATTCCCTGTATCATATTTTCCTCTCTCTCTCTGGTGTCTCCCTCTATCTATCGTTTCGCGAATATAATAATTCTATCGATGATATATGGAATATTCTATCAGTTCATTTTTCTAATTTCTGGCCTCCCCAGTTTACTATTTACTCAATCTACCGATGACCTGTGACCACCTGTGTTGTCTACACATGAATCATCTACATTCCTTCCAGGCCCTTCATCTTGAAGGGCCTGCAGCGTATGCCAATGAGAACCATATCTTATCACCAAGAGAATTTGAATTCATTTAGTAGCCTTCGAAGAAGTCCAACCCCTGCACTGATCCGTTGGGCGACTGGAGACCGTACAGTTTATCGGATTATTATTCTTAACAACTTACTAAACTGCGAACTCTTGTTATCTAGGCTCCCTCTCCCACACAGAAAAATGATTGAAACAGAACAGAGTGAACAAGCCTCCAGAACAGCCTCAGGAATCCCCCTGAAAGATCCAGATTCAATTAAATTATTTATTGGGCAGGTAATTGGATGCAAAAATTGTCACTATATTTGTATAATAAACAGCATAAAGTAGGTTGCCAACCTGCTTCATATAATTTTTTCTCTCTCGTCAATAGTAGAGAATTGAATATATTCACGATAGAAATCAGTCTCAGTATAAATATTTTGCGGTTTCCACTTTCCCTAGCACTGTCTCTGAACCGACGATATTCATTCCGTGATTCACTGTTTTCAATGATATCTCTCATTAATAATAACATTTATATCTATCCTCCTCTTACATGACTTAATTTCAGGTACCCAGGACCATGGTAGAAGCAGAATTAGAGCCCATTTTTGGGGAACACGGTCAGATATACGAACTCACAGTGTTGAGAGACAAGTCGTCTGGCAATCACAAAGGTATAAGAGACCCAAAACATGATAATCCCCTCCCCAAGATAATTCCCTACATGTCGTTCTAGATGTCAACAAAATCCTATTCTCGTTGTGTTTTTATCAAAATAATACCAACTATGTTTTCCTTGAAAAAACAATATATCTCTCTCATTGTCAGGCCCCCTCTAAAGGGCCAGGACAATCTCTCTCTTTCTCGTTGTGTGGTAACTCTGTAACGATTATTATATCATTAGGTTGTGCATTTGTAACGTTTTGTACATTGGAAGCAGCCGAGAGGGCCCAGCGTGCACTTCACGGTAGCAAAGTCCTCCCAGGGGTACGTGTACAGCTGTCCGTGAGTGTTTTGTGAGCGTTGTATTATATATGCAGTGTGAGTGAGTGTTGTGAGTGAGTGTTGTAAGGGGGTGGAACCACTCGATTTTGTTGTCCAATCAATCGGGCCAAAAAAATGTTGATAGAAAATTTAGCCTAATTTTGGCGTCATATTCCTATGAGCGTGCAGACACAAAATCTAGGGGGAACCTCCCCGTTGTGTGTAATATGTGAGAGTTTTGTTGGTTAAATAAAAAGTTAAGTTGTTATGTTTGAAGTCCGTTGTTTGTGTGTACTGTTGTACAATTTTCAAGAAAAAACTAATTCCGTGTACAATGTTTCTATCTTTTTGGTGTGCTCTCCTTTTTACCCAGACAACCCATTGCGGTTCTTTTTACTTGAGGAAATAGTTTGTCTACGTTATACATCTCTAACATCATCTCTCTCTTCTCCAGATGTCGAGGCCAATCCAGGTGAAGCCAGCCAACTCAGATGATGCCGCTAAACTAGGTAATTACAAGGCTGCCTGCCTCCCGGCTAATGAGCCACAGTAACGACCTTCTTTCTCTCTCTCTCTCCCCTCTCTCTCTCTTCCTCGAAATTATTTCATCTTTCTCTCTCTCCCCGTTTATCTCTCTCTCTCTCTTATTCCCCCTCGTTTTCTCCTCTAACTATCCAATATCTATCTTTGAGAAAGATAGACACTCCGAGAATTGTCCCAATCCTTCTCCTAACCCATAATTCTCTCTTCCTTCTTCTATTTACTAACTCATAATTCTCTCTCTATCCCTTCTCCTTTATATTAATCCAAACTTCTTTCTCCAGAAAGAAAGTTGTTTATTGGTATGGTCAGCAAACAGGCCACGGAGACAGACCTCCATGGCATGTTTGACCAGTATGGAGAGATAGAGGAACTCAGTATTTTGAAAGATACAGAGGGATCCAGCAAAGGTAATAATTACAGTTTCTACACAGATTTGTAGCAGGGACCGACCGAAACAAGTAAATAGTCAATCAGAATTCTTTATTTAGGTTACGTGATTGGTTAGCAGCCAATCAGGGACCAGTGTTTCCTGATTCGGTCGGTTCTTGCTTAGTAGTAACCGAAATGACAAGGAGGTAAAACCTAAGTGTGGCAGCTGTAGTGTAGCTTGAAGTGTTGACCAATTCGGATAATTGTTCTGAGTCCTAGTTGTAAGGAAAGAAGGATAGAGAACAAAGTTATGTAAAGGGTGATGAGATAGATAGAAGAAGAGAAGGATAGAAGGATAGAAGGAAAGTGAGAGGATAGCCCGGTACCATAATACAGCAGCAAATTTACACCCATCGGATTCTGACAGCTGCATTGGAGTCACAGGCTATAACTTTGGGGAGAAATAATGGATAGAGAAAAAGGATAGAAAGATAGAGGGAGTGAGAGAAAGAAAGAGAGTTAGTGGTGGCGGTGGTGATAGAAGGATTGTATATTGTGAGATGTGTATGCTGTTGTGCGAGTGACAGCTATCCGCGGAGTGTTTAGAGAATTTATTTCGATTACTATCTCTCTCAACCTCTCTCTCCCTCTCTATCTCTGGCTCCGACAGTTTAGACAAACGTAGAGGGAGGAATAGGAAGGAATCGATGGACTGTTATACTGTAGTTACTATGGAGAACTGAGAAGACAAGGGGAAGAATATTCCTAATACTCTGGGATTTAGTATGACTTCGGAGATCAGAGTAACAAAGTCACCATGTTTAAACTACCTCATACCTATCTTTCCCTCTCTCTGGTGTCTCCCTATATTTATTGTTTCGCGAATAGAATGTTTTCTATCGATGATATATGGAATATTCTATCAGTTCATTTTTCTAATTTCTGGCCTCCCCAGTTTACTATTTACTCAATCTACCGATGACCTGTGACCACCTGTGTTGTCTACACATGAATCATCTATCTTTCTCTCTTCCTCTCTTTCTCTCCCTATCTTTCTATCTATCTCTCTAGGTAACTATACTATACCTTTCATTCCCCAGTTTCACCTTCTGATTTCTAAGATCCATCTTTATCGGTTTCTAACATTCTCTCTGACTTGCTCTCTCCCTCCCTCCCTCCCTCTCTCTAAACATCTTTCTCAGAGTGGCCATTTCTGCTTTGTGACACAGTGAGGGGTCATGATGATAGTGATTAATCATGTTTTGTATCACCCTCACATACCACTATCATCACTCTACCTATCTCTATCCAAATCTCTCTCTCTCTCTCTCTCTCTCTCTCTCCCTGCACCTGTACTGCAGAAATAGATTCATACCGACAGGAAAGAAGCTGGAAGATAGTGTCGAAAAATGAGCTGATGATGGGTGAAGAAGACAGGTCCTTGTCAAGTGTCAGAGTATACAGAGCTGCAGTAGAGCTGCTGAGATAGTTAAACATCAGGGGTTGGCTTGGGGATGTGAGAAGAAGTAAAGTGGAGAAGTAGAAATAAGGGAGAGATACGGAGGGGAGGGAGAGATGTAGAGATAAGGAGGGGAAGAAGAGAGGGAGAGAGTGAGGGGAGGGAGGTATAGAAATTGGAGGCGGAGATAGATATAGATTATAGATGGAGGCCAACCTGCTCATATATTGGTCTTACTATCACAATGTGTACTATCCCACGTCACGAGTTACTCCCTCCCCTCTCATCTCGTATTGCAATAAAGACACATCCAATGTGTCATAATGCGGGACTCATAGTGAATAGTGATGTGTGTGTGACTATGCAGGGACTGTAAATACGCCCATTCATAATACCCCCTCTTGACACCTAAAATGATCGTCTTGTAGCCTACCCAGTAGTATTTACCCCATATACCCACTCTCCCCGAACCGCAGTTCCTTGGAATTATATTCTCCCCTTTCTTTAACTTTTATGATCCCTTCTCTAACTTTATAATCCTCCCTTTTTACAGGTTGTGCGTTTATCAAGTACAGGACTGCCAAAGATTGTCACAAAGCAATTCGCACTATGCATCACAGTCTGACTATGCAGGTGAGAGAGAGAGCGGTACTAACTGACAAACTGACAAAGCGGTACAAAGTTAAGATTTTCAAAAAAGGTTTAGTTTATCCGTCTAGTCTGTCAGTTTGTCAGTTTGTAGTAAAACTGACTCACTGACAGATAATTTATAAATTATTGCATGCTACGAATGACTCACAGTGAAAACAAAATTTCTGATAAAATGTAGGGCGGTGTGATATTTCTCTTTCCCTCGGCCTAATTTTGTTACATTAACTACTCACAGTTAAATTAGACATTCCTTTTCCCGGATTATTATTATTACCCGGCACCAAATCTAAATATAACAGGACATTGATAATATTCCCTCTTTCGCTTTTTCGACTCCTCGGAGCCCCCTGATATGACTCCCCTTCTTCTCTCTCTTTAGTTCTCTACCCATATCACTAGATATCTGGAAAAGTTTCACACTCGATTGACCCCTACATTCCCTTTTTTTCTACCAACCCCATTTCTCTCTCCCTCTCTTTCAACCCCAATTCTCTCTGTCTCTCCAGGGGTGCAGTTCTCCGATAGTTGTCAAGTGGGCAGATACAGACAAAGAGAGGGTGGGAAGACGACTTCAGAAGATCACTGATGGTGTGCCCGTACCACCTAATTTGCCGTTTAATAATGCTGGCCCTCCCCCTAACAGCAGACCAGGTAGGAATCAGGAACCACATCAGGAAATACTGGTCCTTGATTGGCTGATAAGCAGTCACTTGACCTAAATAACGAGTTCTGTTTGGTTATTTACTTGTGTCTTTCATATATCATTTATTTCGAGTTTCCTTTAACTCGATACGAGCCATGTGAATCATTCCTGTAATTCCCACGCTACAATCTCTTGATTACTGTTGACATAGCTAAGTAGAGGAACGTGACTTGTTAGCTACTTTTCACTAATACCACCTCCCCCTCTACTATTCACTACTACCATCTCACCCTCTACTTTTCACTACTACCAGCTCCCCTCTACTTTTTACTACTACCTCTCTCCCCCTCAGGTTATACCTCGTTGATGTCCCATCACCAACAGCAACAACACCAACAAGGACCACCTCCTCCCCCTCCCGAGACGAACTCTGCCCTCCTCTCCGCCATCACGCCCCTTCTTCACAACCTGGCATCCCAAAGTAACCCAGAAAGTAAGTAGCATTCACAACTTGGCCTCCCAAAGTAACCCAGAAAGTAAGTAGAATTCACAACCTGGCCTCCCAAAGTAACCCAGAAAGTAAGTAGAATTCTTGAAATTAGTAGAGAGAGGGCAGCTTCTCTAAGCTCTGCTTGTTAATAGGCCCTTAAATTTAAAAAGTATTAAAATTCCACCCACCTTCTAATTGGAAAGAGAAAATGGGAGAAAAGAGTAATAAAATGAGAGAGAGGGTAGAGAAAATGGGAGAAAAGAGCAATAAAATGAGAGAGGATGGTAGAAAATCTAGAGAAGCTGAAGGTGGTGGCGTCAGAATGTGTGTGACTCCAGCCTACTGCTACAGTAGCTACCATGCATTCCAGAGAGGAGAGAGAATGCAAATTGAATTTGGAGTTGCATAATTTTAGACTTCACATCTTCACTTCTTAATTTCTCGTCTTGTGAAGTGAGAGAGAGGGAGAGAAAAACAGAGTGTCATGAAAGTGCACAGCACTGTCCTCCCAGCAATTACTTGTGTGAGCTTGAGTCAAGCAGCTTGACTGTGTGTCAATAGGAAAACTGTGTCAGGGGGTGGCAGAGAAATGAATATAGCTGAAAAGGTTGTGTGTGTCAGTGTGACTGTATGTCAGTGTGAGAGTTACACGGGATCAGGGTGGATTGTGTGGTAACAAAAGACAGCCAATTACACCTCTCCACCACCCGGTCCTCTTTTCTCTCTCTCTCTCTCTCTCTCTCTCTCTCTCTCTCTCTCCCTCTCTCTCTCTCTTTCTCTCTCTATTACTCCGTAAATCTATATTTTCTCCCTCCAACCTTCTGTCCCAGTCTTATTATTATTCCTCTCCCCGACACAGTCTCTATCATCACCATCTGCAAGAGAGAATGAGATAGAGAGAGAGGGGGAGAGAGAATTCCCCTTCTCTCTCACACACAAGGAAGACGACACGCTCCCCACTGCACAGCTCAGAGCTCCCCACACAGGGAAGCTGCTGTTGCCAGGTGTGTGTGTGTGTGTGGACCACTGGGCGTATGATTTGGGAAAGGGAGAGAGCTGCTTATGATTTGGGAAAGGGAGAGAGCTGTTTATGTCATCCCTGTTGTTGTGTAACTCAGAGAACGGAGGGAGAGAGAAAAGTGATGTCGGTGTGTCTGTGTAACTTATCCTTCCGCTTTTCTCTATCTTACTCCCACATTTTCTCTCTCTTTCCCCCTTCTCGCACAACATTCCCACATCACCCACAGTTGGCTGAGTCTGATTATTTTCATCGCCCCAGCAGTAGTGATACTAAATAATAAAAAGGATGTTGCTACTTCTCAACTTCTCTCGCCCTATCTTTCGCTCTCTCCCGGTCTCTTGTTCATTTCCTGCAATAGTGTGTCTGTGTGCCATCAATATACAGCTAGATAATGTGGGAAAGAAAGAGAGATAGATGGAGAGATAGATGGAGAGAGATATGGTAGAGAGAGAGTGAAAGTTGTGGCCAATGGTGGGACACAAGAGAAAGCAATCGCACACCGAAGCAGCAGTTGCCTGTACCTGTACCAATTAGAACTTAGTCACGTGGTGAAGCTACCTGCAGACACAGTGTAGTAAGAGAGCTGGGAGGGAGAGAGGAGAGAGAGATAGGGAAGGGATAGGGAGAGAGAGAGAAGGGAGAGAGGGAGAGCGAGAGCGAGAGGGAGAGAGAGAAGGGAGAGGGAGAGAGATAGAGAGAGATAGAGCGCAAGAAATAAAGGGAGAGATAAAAGAGAGAAATGTAGAATGAGAAACCGGGAATGGGTCACGTGGTTCAGGGCTTCCTGCTTCAGCGATGTGATGTAATGTGTGTTGTATGCGCCCAACCAGAGAAGAGAGAAAATACGGCCTGGCGTTGGAGGGCAAAAATAGAGATCGAGATCTAGTGGATAGAGACAGGTCGAGAGAGGGAGGTAGAGGGAGGATGTATCTACCCCCCTCCCTATGCAGTAATGGGTATAGAGGAGAGTTCTTTTTCGGGACCTGTAGACGAAAAACAAGGGCATGCTTACGTAACGCGGAAAATACTCGCTACTTAGTCCAATCCACTAACTATCCTTTCCTCTCTCTATTTCAAATTTCTCTACCAAATGGTACACATGCACACACAAACTGGGAGTGTCAATAAGAAACAGTCTCTCTCTCTCTCTCTCTCTATCTCTCTCTCTCTCTCTCTCTCTCTCTCTCTCTCTCTCACTCTCTCTCTCTCTCTCTCTCCGTGGTGAAGCGAAGGTGGTTTGCTAGAGCTACAAGTTGTCACTTAGCCACTGCACCCCCTCTCATTACCCACTACTACTACTCTGCTTCATAATATATCCTCTCCTCTTCACCCCCTATCCGTCACACGTGTCACTTTAATATCTTCCTCCCCCACTTCTTCTTCTTCTTGTCCTATCCATCCCCATCACGTTCTCTCTGGAACTCTTTGGAACTCTCTGGAACTCTTTTAAAATGCATGAATTACACAGCTCATCTGCATAGCTGGACCGGTATAAAGAAAGCTTGCTCTCTCCCTAGATCTAGAGAGTAGAGATCTCACTGCAGATCTCTCAGAGTGTATCTCCCTACTTATCCTAACTAGCCCTGGATCCTCTAAATCTCCCAAGGACGAACATTTCCCCTTCTTCCCCGTATTTTCTCTAATCTCTACCCCCTCTTTTCAGCGAATAAAGCTCTGGTAAATGCCCTAATAGCGGCTCTCCAAGCGCTGGCAAGTTGCTCAGGGTCGGGTGGAAACAACAGAGCTCTAACAGACATCGCAAACCTTCTAAACACGACGGTGTCAGGAGCCACAGCGTCAAGTGGCGATTACAATTCACCGAAACCAGAGTAAGCAGAATTCCTTGTATTCCTTCAATAAAACTTATAGAAATAAGATAGCATAAGAATAAGTAGCGGTAGACTGTCCCTCATTTGTTGTCTTCTGAATATATCACAGTCTGGCTTGTCTCAGTACTATTCCAATCTGAATTATCTCAGTAGTTGTCTATCCCATTCTGACTTGTCTCAGTAGTTGTCTATCCCGGTGTACTAAGTCCCAGTCTATCCAAGTAGATGTCTATCTCATTCTATTTGTGTGTTTACTGTAGCTAATTCTGATCACACTTACATCCTTGTCCCAACACACAACAACTACACAACACTCGCCCCAACTGCAGTACAACACTTGCCCCAACTATACTGCCGTGTCAGGCAGTAAATATACACCACATCATCATACTTCTGAAGACAAGAAACACAGTGTTCCCGAAAGCTTATAAATTTATTTGATACTGTTGTTCATCTTGTTAATCACATCATCTACTATTAACCACAAACTAACCAAATATCTCTCCCAACAGTCAGAGGGATGGTTACAACTCCTTCAACCTTCCCAATAACAACAACAACGGCTCTCTTTACAACGTTGCCATTCCCCCCGGCTCACCGGCGCCATCTAACTCCGGCAAACAGAGCGAAGGGCCAGAAGGATCCAATCTGTTTATTTATCATATCCCAGCGGGTATGTAATTATTCTTGATGACACTATCCTTTCTACTTTTCTCTCTACTGATTTCAAACTTTATCTCTATTTTTCAACTTTTTCTTCTCTGTCCCTTAGATCTAACACTATTTTTCAATCCTACTCTCACATTTTTCTGCCATGACCTTGTGCAAATGACCTGCCTCAAAGGAGCTCAATCCAGTAAATCTCCCCTCTCTCAATCATGTGTGTGCTTACCAAATTCCACTGACACTCTGTTTTTCAGAATTAAGAGATCACGATCTCTCTGAGATGTTCAGTACCTTTGGATCGATTGTGTCCTGCAAAATCTTCATAGACAAGGCCACTAACCAGTCGAAATGTTTTGGTGAGTGAGTTAGGATGCCACCTACAACACTAACACCCTAAAGGGGAACGTGTGTCTGACGACGGAGATCTTGGTTGTGATTGTTGAAATTAAATAACAATCTTCACTCTAACACCATCGCTCTCCCGCAGGGTTTGTGAGTTTTGACAACCCCAAAAGTGCCCAATTGGCGATCCAAGCCATGAATGGTTTTAAAATTGGGAGCAAGCGACTGAAAGTGCAACTGAAAAAGCCAAGAGATGCGGCTAAACCATTTTAGCAGGGCCTGTAATTGTCCTTTACCGTAATAGTTTAAAGGTAGGTCACAGCTTTGTCCAGTGTTAAGCGTAGGGCGCCGTGACATGGATATCAAGCCACGTCGCGCGCCATTGGTCTCTTTTGGGTGCGCGGCGCAATCCACAGCAGGGCTCTTTTGACTCAAAAGTCACCCGGACACCCACTGCACTGGGTGTCCCGTGTCCGGGTGACTTTTTCCGCTTAACAGCGAAACCAGGTGCAGCATGTCACCCTATTTAACTACTCCTAACGACCTCGTTTACCCAAAAGGGGGGGTTCCAACCTATTTTTTTGTATTTTTTTGTATTTTTTTGTATGGACCAAACACAAAACTACCCAAAATTCTTGTTTTTTTCCAGACAAAAAATACAAAAAAATACAAAAAAATACAAAAAAAA
>AVPN01000555.1:0-10381 GCA_000695325.1 Pleurobrachia bachei
TAATACAATTCAAACACAATCATTGTTGGTTCTTTACAAACTAAATCGAGAATACAACGGGAAAAGAGGGCTCACGGGTGATCGACTCAAAATAATGACAATAACTTAATTGGCGGTAGCCGTGATACTACCGTGTTTTCTATAATCCCACAACATCCAACAATACGCTGCAGACTGATAGGTCACGGTCTCTTTTTTTCAAATTGTCTCTCATCACTTTCTAGATGCCCGATCTTCGTAGAGTAGTTGAACAAACATGAACCTTTCCCACGAGTGTAACGGTAAGGCCGATATGCTCTTCTCCTTTCCGGGGACAGCGAAGGCAAGTTGCCTCAGTCGCATGTGGGATCGCTTCACTCGCATGAGCAGGTACATGGCGGTTCCGAAGAGGGTAATACTGGCAATCGCCTGGAGAGGGGAATAGGGGATGGGTTAGGTCAACAGGGGATGGGTTAAGGTAGTCAACAAAGGATATAGTCAACAGTTGGGGAATGGATTGGATTTACGATAATGCAATTTGGGGCGAAGAAATAAAAACAATGAAGGGTTGCGTAATATGTTTCGAATGAATGGTCATAATGAAGTAGCCAGCTGATGAGCTGACAAATCTAGAACTCTATTTCTAAGTCAGAAAAAAATGTTTTCCAATTTCGACCAGGTGGATCAAATCAATCAAAATCCAGAAAAAGAGACAGGGAGGCTAGAAAATATAGAACGAAGTGGATTTCTAACACCTGCTCAGATCATGAGAGTGACTCTAGTTTTCGTTTTGATTGTTGGGGCAGTTAGTGCCCGGACTTGCACCAAGGTCAATGGTATCTCTGGAGCATGTGGGCTGCACCTAAACTACTTTACACTAGCAGGTTAATTGAAGTTTGTGGTGATATCAGTAGATAGTGCTGTTTGTTATTGTAATGCATTACGTCACAAAATGATATCTGGCAATGAAATGTTATAACTTGGGGCTATATTACACTGGTATGGTAGTTTGAAACCACGGAATATCTCTCAATAACTCCCATTCCCCCATCAGGTACCCATAACTCGGGAGCGGGTGCATTCGGACAACTCTATTGGTGGAGTGGAGGGGTGGCACCATCATGTTTCTTTAGAAACCAAGACCTCTCTATCACCGACCAACTGAATGATGGTATCCGATACTTTGATTTCGATATATCCCATATAACCCACAGTCAGGCTAGCGGAGAATGGTGGGAGGAAGGGATAGTGTTGGTACACTGTGGAGCCTCAGATTGTGCCTATTCCCGGTCACTCCGCCGGGCTATGTCAGAAATAGAGAACTTCCTCGGATCTCATCGGGATGAGATTGTAGTTGTCCGAATGAAGGATCACCCTGAGGAGTCCCGGTCCTACATCAGGGCCAACCTAGCTAGAGAGCTGAGCAGGTTCATATCTGGGTCTGGAAAAGTGAAGCTGAGTAGGACGGATAATCCTGTGTTAGGGGAGGCGATTGAAAGGAATGAGAGGCTGATTGTAACCGTGAACGGGGGTTTCAACCCTAGGAGACCCAGGCATGCACTGAGACAGGTCGAATCCTATAAGATGGAAGGGGGATCTGAACAGTGCTTTACTGTTAGCGAGATGGTTCACAGGCTGACGAGTGATCCTCGGGCTAAATATGATGTCTACCCCCTCCAGGTACCATTCTTTATTTAGGTAACATGCTTTACAGTATCGGCATCTCCCACAATTATCTCCAGGTATCAATACTCCACCAATCCTCCTAATTTCACCCCAATCATCTAACCCCTACATACACCCGTGCCCTAGGTGGATTGGTATTTCGGATTCGGTCTGTGTCTCTGGGATCTAGCTGGTTTGTGTGATGGGACGGAGCTACACAAGTTGATAGATGTAAACAGGGAGGTTGTAAAGGCAACTAGACGGCCGATAAACCTGGTTATGATCGATTACGCAGGGCGAGGTGATGTTAAACTGGCGGACATAGTGGCACAAATCAACCGATATAATGTGGACATATTCACGTGATTTGTTTTATGAGTTTTCCAATTTCGACCAGGTGGATCAAATCAATCAAAATCCAGAAAAAGAGACAGGGAGGCTAGAAAATATAGAACGAAGTGGATTTCTAACACCTGCTCAGATCATGAGAGTGACTCTAGTTTTCGTTTTGATTGTTGGGGCAGTTAGTGCCCGGACTTGCACCAAGGTCAATGGTATCTCTGGAGCATGTGGGCTGCACCTAAACTACTTTACACTAGCAGGTTAATTGAAGTTTGTGGTGATATCAGTAGATAGTGCTGTTTGTTATTGTAATGCATTACGTCACAAAATGATATCTGGCAATGAAATGTTATAACTTGGGGCTATATTACACTGGTATGGTAGTTTGAAACCACGGAATATCTCTCAATAACTCCCATTCCCCCATCAGGTACCCATAACTCGGGAGCGGGTGCATTCGGACAACTCTATTGGTGGAGTGGAGGGGTGGCACCATCATGTTTCTTTAGAAACCAAGACCTCTCTATCACCGACCAACTGAATGATGGTATCCGATACTTTGATTTCGATATATCCCATATAACCCACAGTCAGGCTAGCGGAGAATGGTGGGAGGAAGGGATAGTGTTGGTACACTGTGGAGCCTCAGATTGTGCCTATTCCCGGTCACTCCGCCGGGCTAACAGTCTTTATCTCTTGAAGGAGCCTAGAGTAGCCCTACTCTAACATCAAGTCCGAATGAAGGATCACCCTGAGGAGTCCCGGTCCTACATCAGGGCCAACCTAGCTAGAGAGCTGAGCAGGTTCATATCTGGGTCTGGAAAAGTGAAGCTGAGTAGGACGGATAATCCTGTGTTAGGGGAGGCGATTGAAAGGAATGAGAGGCTGATTGTAACCGTGAACGGGGGTTTCAACCCTAGGAGACCCATTCATGCACTGAGACAGGTCGAATCCTATAAGATGGAAGGGGGATCTGAACAGTGCTTTACTGTTAGCGAGATGGTTCACAGGCTGACGAGTGATCCTCGGGCTAAATATGATGTCTACCCCCTCCAGGTACCATTCTTTATTTAGGTAACATGCTTTACAGTATCGGCATCTCCCACAATTATCTCCAGGTATCAATACTCCACCAATCCTCCTAATTTCACCCCAATCATCTAACCCCTACATACACCCGTGCCCTAGGTGGATTGGTATTTCGGATTCGGTCTGTGTCTCTGGGATCTAGCTGGTTTGTGTGATGGGACGGAGCTACACAAGTTGATAGATGTAAACAGGGAGGTTGTAAAGGCAACTAGACGGCCGATAAACCTGGTTATGATCGATTACGCAGGGAGAGGTGATTTTAAACTGGCGGACATAGTGGCACAAATCAACCGATATAATGTGGACATATTCACGTGATTTGTTTTATGAGTTCTTGAGGGATCCCTAGTGTTTTATTTGTACATAAACGGAGAGCGTTCCGGACTAAGCTATCTCTACCAGGATGATATGAGACTCGGTACGCATTTTAGAACACCAAACACATCATCAAAAAACATCAACTCACCTTCATTCCGTATAGTTTAGATTCGTCCATGTAGGGGTTGCTAGTCCACGCTAGATACTCACAGACATCCTTAGCGATCTGGGAGGCGTACGGTATCGTACCTGGAAATAGTGGGGCAAATTAGATCTCTCACACCAGGTGTGAATACCACTTCTTCTCGCAGCAGGTTTTTAACACGTGTAAATTGTGAAACAGTGCTTCTAAAATAGAACAGGTAGAAAAAAGCAGGTAGAAGAAATAGAAAAACATAGAAAATTTAACATAGAAAACAGGTTGACATACCATCTTCATAGTCGACACTCTCGTTGTAAATCACGACTCGGTATGGTTATATCATGGGTACCTTCATCCCCAATATACGGACACCCTCCGCGGGCTCGACAGCTCCAGCAGGCAGCTCCTCATACCCATTCAACAATGCGAACAGATAATCACTGCCACCCTCCCGAGCAATAGTAATGAGAGATAGATCAGGGGGAAGAGCACCGTTGTTAGCCAGCCTGGCCTTAATCTCATTCTCGTACGGGGCGGGCATGAAATCCTGGATATCACCAGCCCTCATCACATTATTACCATCATCATCAACATCCGGGTATTGGTACTCAGCGGCGAATTCCTTCATGGTATCCACGTCATGGGTTACGTCAACGTGCATTCTCCAGTAGAGGTATTGCATGCTGTGACAAGCCTGACAGACCTCTTTGTAGACCTGGAAACCTCGTCGCAGTCTGAAAAGAGGGGGGTGTTGGTTTTGCAACATAAAGTAATGTAGGGAAGGAGGGTGTGTTAGTTTTGCAACGTAAAGGGGAGGGTGTAACGTGTAGGGGGTGTTTAGCAAGATGATGACAAAGTTAGTCAAGAATGAGAGGGAAGGTCATGTCTTGATTATATAACTTACGCCTTGTGATCGTAAGACTTGAACATCTCGTTGAACTCCCAGTGCATGTGAGCATGCCCGAGTTCCAGCTCGTCCGCACTAATCTGGCCGTCGACAAGGGCAGCCCCCATTGAAAATACAGCAGCTCCTAGCAGACCCACAGCTCCATAGTTCTGAGAGAGAGGGAGGTGATGACTGTGAGTTAGGACTGAGGGGGACAGAACTATGCCTGAGTGAGTCCTGAGGGTGGGGGTGTGTGACGGAACTGAGTGACAGCAGCTCGGTTGTTCATCACCGGGGTAGTTCACGACAGAGTTGCGCGTGAAATGGAAATGCCCTAACTGTTCTCTCCCGACACATTTGAAATGCTCGCGCGTTACATCAAGCCGGGAAAGCAGAGAACTTGGGAGAAAATTCCTGCACCTCACTTCAGCCGTCAGATTCTTTTTGAGCATCGAATATTTTAATGAAACAGATTAAATTTGTAGTTAACACTTACATATCGAATTTTGGGTCCTGATTTTGGTAGAGCAAATCTCTGAAAAAGGGGGAATGAGTTTTAGTATTCACTTTTTTCACTGTGTAGAATTCTAGAACAAGAAGTTTTAAAAACACTTAACACACATTACAGGTACAATTTTCAGCCTAGAGAGAACTCACCGTGGAGAGGTTCCGCAGGTTGGATCTCGCTAGGAGCCGGCTACACTGGTTGATCAGTGTCATCCCTATAGATAGGAAGAGATAGGAAGTTAAATATAAAGATAGAGATAGAGAGAGAGAGAGAGAGAGAGAGAGAGAGAGAGAGAGAGAGACACACAGTGGATAACAGCTGTTACAGCACAAAATAATAATCTGATAAATCTTTTTTGAAAGAGCGTTAAAAACTATGTCACACACACTTAAAAACAATATATAATACTCAGTCGCTATCACTATCACTGTCAACTTTGAAGGGATCAAATTCCTGGAATTGTTGCCTGAATTCCTTCACGTCATGTTCCTCTTGTTCCTTCGATACTTGGCACTGTTTCCAATTAGCCCTTCTCGGCATGTTCAACAGCCCCTCAGAAGCCAGCACCTCCCTCCCAAACTGGAGAGGGAATCGAACCGAGCTGGAGCACAGGAACAACATCTTGTCCTGGTTCTCAAACTCTACCAGGAAATAATCACAACCTGGGGGTACTAGGTCTTTCCAAGAGAGGGGTCGTCCGTGGAGAACATGGAGCTCCCTGTCGAATCTCCTCTTCCTGTAGAACACATCTTTAATATCGGCAACTGAGTAACGTGCTATTGGCACACTTTGGATCTGGAGGTGAGAGGTTGCCAGGGAACGCTCGAAAAACACAGCTGTACTCTTTTTCAGAGTTCTGTACAGGCTCCGAAGAGATGATTTGAACTTTTCAACATCGGCCTGTTGATCATCGTCAAGGAATTGTTGACATTTGACATGGTTAGTTGGGATAATCATGACATGGTCGGCTGATAGAGCCCCCTTAGCCAGCGCCAGGTACATGCTCCCTCCAACCGATATAACTAGATGTTTCTCCACATTAGGAGACTTCAAACAGAACCAGCAACTATCACCCCGCTTATTGGGCTGATCTGACCCAGGCATTTTCCTCTTCTCACCTGGTGTGCTGTAAAAGTGTTGCCTGTTTCTATCTTCCACCTTTCCTTCCTCCCTCTCCATCTCTATATACGGGTTTTCTGTTGTCTCAGAGGGCTGCTTCCTCAGCTCTTCATCAGAGATGTGTTTTAGAGGGGTAATGTTAAAGGCATACAGCCACTTGCACTTCGTCTTGTTGCCCGCACACCCCAGAGAGATAAAGCGGGTACAGTATTGGTTGCGCTCGTGGAGAATCTTGTGGTTGCGGTAGGGCAGTCTCTCGTAATGAGGACCCGCAACAAAGTGATACCGGGGCTTCAGCACGTTTACAAGTTTGGACACTTCCCCGACCCCGGAGGGTGCATTCTGGGGCCCTTTCACATACTTCAGGATATGTTCCGGCCACTCCGATGTGATCAGGATGTCCACACCGTGTATTATACCAGCCTGGGCGTGTAGTACAGATAGATCTGAGGCTGTATAGGTGTGAGCAGAGCCTCCCTTCTCACTGTACTGACCACTGAGATAAGCCACCGAGAGGCCAGAAGTCGTGGTGTATACACCCCTCCTGCCCAGGTAGATCACATTATCTGCCACCTGCCCATCCGGGGGGATCTGGGAGTAATATGGGACTTGGGTGGACTCTGTTGGACCGAGTATATAGGTGGGAACGTCAATACGGAGGGTACCGTCACGTAGCGCTAACCATGATTCTAAATTATCTCCAATGACCCGGCCAGGAATTAGGACCAAATCGAAGGGTCCACTTTTAGAGTTGACATTGTTGATCCGTGTACAGAGTTGTTTGATGTTTCCTTCAACACTACCAGCTACTAGTACCTTGACAACTGGCTTAGCCATCTGGGGAGAGGGAAGGAGAGAGGGTGTTAATTATACATGGAGAGAGATAAATGGGATAATAAGTTTGAAATGGGTAAAATCAGAAACATAAATATTTACAAAAATGCAATGCACACAAACTCTAGGTTGGTAATATCAATCAGTGGTAGCAGTGTATATTTCCCGTCTAATAAACACAACACGCTCTGCCATCATCAGTGTGAAAAAGGAATACTATTATTTTAATCGCTCTATCTCTAATTATCAGTAGAAAATATGGAAAGGACAAAAGATACACTCGAATTTATCTTGCTCAACGTACACGGTTTACTAGTTCCTGAAAACAACTAATTATAGTCCCCCTATGACACACTCTCCCAGCCCTAAACTAAACCAATAAGAAAGTCATTTTATCCCAGAGTACGAACAAATGCCTCCCTACTGGATTCCAAATCAAATACCATCTGTCTCACTTGATCGTCACTGAGTGTTTCAGCTGCAGATAACTTGTCCAATTCCTTGACCCTGAGACAATGGAACCGTAGGTTAGATTTGAAGTTCAAAAAGTGTGATATTACAATAACTCAGATTTTCTAAATCTTCGATTGTGGAAAGCTCACCAAAAGTAGACCTTCATTTTCCCCTCAAAGTCGGGTGGCAAACTGCTCATTCTGTCGAGGACGTCTGTCAGACATTTCAAATCTGTGTATAGTTCATCTTTAGCTCTCATGTCCATTTGTAGCTTGTCACAGAGGGTAATGTAAAGAGAAATAACATCTGCCACACTTTTACTGATATTTCCTGGGAGAGATGTTGGTCAATATATTGCATTGGAAGTATATAGTCGACACGATGAAGATGAAGGAACCATAGTCGACATGTAATTATATTGATACAAAGAACTGAGATTACAATATTTACATTGAATCTAAAACATGATAATTACCTTGGTTGTCCTGTACAGTAATAGGTTTCCCCTCTTCAATCCTCTGTAAAGCAGCGGGACAATCCAAATAGTATTCTCTCATAAAGGTAGGAATATCTCGATACGTTGATGATTTTACCAAAGGCAAAACCCTTTCCCCCAAGGATCCCGGTAAATCGGGGTCCGACTGTAATATCAATCAGTGGTAACTGGTAGCAGCGTATATTTCCCGTCTAAATAACACAACGCTCTGCCATCATATCAGTGTGAAAAAGGAATACTATTATTTTAATCGCTCTATCTCTAATTATCAGTAGAAAATATGGAAAGGACAAAAGATACACACTCGAATTTATCTTGCTCAAGGTACAAGGTTTACTAATTCCTGAAAACAATTAATTAATAGTCCCCCTATGACACACTCTCCCAACCCTAAACTAAACCAATAAGAGCGTCAGTTTATCCCAGAGTACGAACGAATGCCTCCCTACTGGATTCCAAGTCGAATACCATCTGTCTCACTTGATCGTCACTGAGTGTTTCAGCTGCAGATAACTTGTCCAATTCCTTGACCCTGACATATTGGAGGTTAGGTTTTAAAGCTCACAAAGTGTGAATTTACAATAACTCAGATTTTCTAAATCTTCGATCGTGGAAAGCTCACCAAAAGTAGACCTTCATTTTCCCCTCAAAGTCGGGTGGCAAACTGCTCATTCTGTCGAGGACGTCTGTCAGACATTTCAAATCTGTGTATAGTTCATCTTTAGCTCTCATGTCCATTTGTAGCTTGTCACAGAGGGTAATGTAAAGAGAAATAACATCTGCCACACTTTTACTGATATTTCCTGGGAGAGATGTTGGTCAATATATTGCATTGGAAGTATATAGTCGACACGATGAAGATGAAGGAACCATAGTCGACATGTAATTATATTGATACAAAGAACTGAGATTACAATATTTACATTGAATCTAAAACATGATAATTACCTTGGTTGTCCTGTACAGTAATAGGTTTCCCCTCTTCAATCCTCTGTAAAGCAGCGGGACAATCCAAATAGTATTCTCTCATAAAGGTAGGAATATCTCGATACGTTGATGATTTTACCAAATTGAACGCAGCCTGAGAGGGTGATTTAGGTTTCATGTTCGTAACTTTCGAATGCTCCTACTATAATAACGACATGATCAATTGAAAATAAGTAGAGTAACTAAACTACCTCTAATTGCATGTAACTAAACACGTTCCTCAAATCGTGTACTTAGACACATTTCACGTGCTGACACGGCATCCTTAATATATGCTTTCTCAAGACACTGGAGAGTCTGGATCAGTGCAAATAGATCCGCCATATTATCATACTTCTCTCGTTCCCTGGCATTCTTAAACAACCTCACTTCCTAAACAACGGGTATATCATTAGACTATCATTTTCAGTTAAAATACTTATTGTTATATTCCGTATTAATGGGCCCGGTCAACCCAGTTTTTCGCAAAAGTACTTTAAAGACAGTTTTAGTTGTTAGTAAATGAGTTTATTCTAACCTCATGTAGCTCTGGCCTGCTAGTATCATAACGTCTCTCGTTTCTACGACCAACAGAATACATGAAGCGCTAAATGTTTAGTCTGAAGAAATGTAAGTTACGGTCTGAACCGGAGAGGTTTGGAGCATATGATAATTACAAAAACAACCTCACTAGAGAACAACGGAATATAAATCTGAAATCAACGGGATTAAAAAGAACAAGTTCGATAAAGATCGTTTTTACACACAGTCACAATTTATTAATGTCAGTCCGCTTTACGAGTTTTTGCTTTTCGCAAAGAGCTGGAGCTGGCGGATACGGGGCGTTTTTCCTCTTTGTCAAGTCCGAAGATAGCTCTGAAGACTGGCATTTTCGATAGAAGTAATCGCCAAAGAATATACCATGCTGAAAGATAATTTCTTGATGTATTGACATTTGAACTACAAGTCTGTGTTGTATGAAGAGTGGCACGGAATGAATGGTAACACAGGTCCCGATCTTACCTGCACCGATGAAGAGCGCTACGATAGCAAGTGACCCTATCACTGATGCGACAGATGTTGCTATTATCTGAAGGTCCATTTCATTCCGCTCCACAATTCTAGAGTAGAGAGGAGAAAGGACAGGAGGACCGAAACCAAACACAAACCGACTGTCTAAAAAACAGACTGTCTCGAAAAGTTCAGTGAATTTTGTTTTTTATTAACTTAAAGCGCGCGGCACAGCCGCACGGAAGAGCAGTCGTTATATTTATCGCGTGTTAGGCTATAAGCATACTGATCTTGGTGATGATGATCAGTTAAAAAGATTAAGTGTGCTCATAGTTTTGTTCATCAATGAGGACCCTCGGAAATGTTCATGTCGCGCACAATCATGTCACGCCCACCAATCACAGCTCAGAACGCGCAAGGCACCTCGCGCGTTCTGAGCTGTGATTGGTGGGCGTGACATTATTGTGCGCGACATGAACATTTCCGAGGGTCCTCATTGATGAACAAAACTATGAGCACACTTAATCTTTTTAACTGATCATCATCACCAAGATCAGTATGCTTATAGCCTAA
>AVPN01000556.1:29160-46468 GCA_000695325.1 Pleurobrachia bachei
TCTCTCTCTCTCTCTCTCTCTCTCTCTCTCTCTCTCTCTTTCTATCTCCATCCCTCTCTCTCTCTCTCTCTCTGGAGGAGAGAAGATTGAATTATCTGCACGTGCAGCACCAGTGTACCGCGGCACTAGAATTATACCCAGAGAATGAGAGGGGCCAAGTACCATACAATCAGCAAGGGCGACCTGTTTTTATACGGAACCGGCACTGGAAAGTGAAAGTTGGAGATAAAAAAGGAAGAGAGCGAGAGAGAGAGAGGGGAGAGAGAAAGCGAGAGAGGGGGAGTACCGCCTGTTAGCTGTAGGCCGTTTTGGAATAGAACTGTATTTTTGGTAATTCCTTATCTTAGATTGGTACTGGTACGGACACCCGATACGCGGAGAAAAAACTGCTGGTGTCATGGAATTCTAACACCCAATTTACACCAATTTAGTAATACCTGATTGAGATCCACGATCTTCCAAGTTCCATCAATAAAACGTTTCAACCCCTTTAGCATAAGATCAAGCTTAGGATTAGGGTACTTTTATTTTAATGACCGGCAATAAACGTTTTACAACTACATAGCTACCTCGAACACCTCCCCTCTCCATTCCTCTCTCCTGACTCAGGGAACGGGGAACAAAAGACAGGGAACAGAATGTAACAACTGTCACACGACCAAAACCACTCTGTGGAGGCGGGATGCAGCGGGTCAGGCCGTCTGTAACGCCTGTGGGCTCTACTACAAGCTACATCATGTACGTAGGGGGGAGCTGGGAGATATATTGGATACGAATTCACCCTTTTTATTGCGATAGTAACGCGGAGGGGTATTTTCATTACCAAGGGGATAGATAGGTTGCTTTATTTGGAAACTTAATAGAGTTTATTTTTAGAATTCCCACGGTTCACAGCTTTCAATATCATTCTGACATCCAATTCCCCCCTCCCTCAGCAAAACCGACCCCCCACAATGAAGAAAGATACAATTCAGAGCAGAAACAGGAAACCCGGTCGTAAGAACACCAAGAAATCTAAACTAGATGGACCAGTAGCTATCCCGGAGAGTTTACAGCAGGTTGAGTCAGTGGCGGCTGCAGCTCTCTCTGGTGTTTCTGGGAGTAGTAGTTTGGGTAGATTGTATGAAGCTGAGCATGCCGCCCTGGTACATGGATTACCTCACCATGGACTTCACTCAACTAATCAGGTAACAGAACTAAATGGGGTATACGATGTTGGACGAATTTAAACCATACCCCACCATCTTTCCCTAAAATTCTACTAATATTCTACTAAAATTCTTCTTTATAAAATATCAATGTCAGGCATTTTGATTTTCAAAAATTAGAATATCTTGCTAAGGCCCTCGACAACTTCCTTTCTAGAATAATCATCTTTCAATCGCATTTGTTACTGTCATTTCCCTGAAATATATGACAGATCTCATTTGAACCACTAGAAAGTTCATATATCAATTATCCACCTTCATAACTAACTCACACTTCATATCCCTTCGTCTCATTCTCAATTGCACCCCCTTCTTCGTCTCTAAGTCTCTAACATTGTTAGTAACATCCCCCTTCTTCTCTCTAGATGATTGGTGGTCCGGGTAAACACGGAGACCTGATTGAGTCCAGCGCTGCCGGCCTCTACCCCCATCCCCTGATAAAACAGGAACCCTACAAGTACTATCCCGCTCACATGTTAACGGGTTTGGAAGTTATGCAGCACCCGGTGGTCTCCGCACAACCCATCCCCACACTCTCCTCCTCCCTCTCCTCACCAGACAATTCCAACAACAAAGATACAGAAATTGGTAGGTTCAGTTGTGTGATTTATATATATAGGAGGATCGAGATTGGAAATATTATCATAGAGTAGGCTACCCCCGGTACCGGCAGAAAGGCTACCTTTAGCCAGGGCGACCAAGATTAAGTTTCTAATTGTGATTGATCTGTGGGGAAAGATTTTATTAATTCCAAGAAATTTCTAGATGTCGATCTCTATTTCTAACATGAACCTCTAACTCCACAGGTTACAGGGTATAGAACACATTATCGTATCAGTGGGGATATATCGTTTCAGAAAAGTACATCACTACTGCACGCGGGGATAATAACATCTCCTTAAGATCATTGATCAAGTTGTTTTATTGTGGATTTTCAATATGTTTTTGCCTCTTTTAGTTATAACGCTGCTAAACAGGCTGAGATTAACATGTAATAAGTGATTATTCTGTGTACGTGTACGTGTGTGTTTTTGCAAAGACTCTGGATATATGGAGATCAGCAAAGAATCTAACCTGACTCGGTAATAATAATAGGATTAGTTCGATTATTGTTAAAACTATAATTGTATCCTAAACATATATAGTTTAGTTACTATACTGGATGTCTCTCATTACGTTTATACGACTTTTTTACGTTTTTTATAAAGTGCGTTCCTTGTTTTTAAGTTTTAAAATGAGTGTTGAGAAAG
This sequence comes from Pleurobrachia bachei, assembly GCA_000695325.1. NCBI lineage: Eukaryota > Metazoa > Ctenophora > Tentaculata > Cydippida > Pleurobrachiidae > Pleurobrachia > Pleurobrachia bachei. The sequence continues at coordinate 31,619 of AVPN01000556.1, forward strand.
GGTTGGTACGAAAATCTAAATTAAGGCCTTCTTTAAATCTTGTTTTTCAACTTTTTAGTAAGAATACTATGGTATTACCGATGAATTAAATACTTTCAACTAATTTATACGATAGTTAGCAATAAAATGGACGCATATATATATGCGTCCATTTTATTGCTAACTTTAAGAAAACCCTACTAGCTTAGCTGTCCATCCATTAATTGATTAAGAAAGGCCCATAAAATATATTCAAAATTAGAATTGAAGAATGAAGAGCTATCTTTCCTTTCCTTGTCATTGCAATGACAATGCAGTGTCTAAAAGTAAAGATAACGTGTCACATTTTGTACTGAGCTATGTTAATTTAAGTGTTCAATGTAAATCCTTTTTGTGTGAGGGGTGTTGAATGGAATCGGATCGGGATAGATCAAGAGTTTAGCTGATTTAGGATTGAAATTGAAAATGAAATAAATATCCTTTTTTTCGATTCAATTCCACCCTTCACACATCAAGCAAAACCCATTTGCATTGTAACCGGCTTTACTTATGGGTTAATGTATTCAACTCGATAGGATTGTTGAATTGGGAAACCACAAACCGTTGTTTTTATTTTGACGTGTAGTGCAGAGATTGTACAATTGGACGGAATGCGCGAAATTAATCATTTTACGGGGTTTTTAGAGACGCGCGGTCGAAATCTCTCAAGGCCGCGCGCGCACGCGCAGGTCGGGAGGCGGGTTATCGAGATTTTGGGCCTCAAGTGTAACCAAACGGCGCAATTTTTGGTAATTCCTTATCTTAGATTGGTACTGGTACGGACACCCGATATGCGGAGAAAAAACTGCTGGTGTCATGGAATTCTAACACCCAATTTGCACAAATTTAGTAATAACTGAGCGAGATCCACGATCTTTCAAGTTCCATCAATAAACCGTTTCGTATCAACCCCTTAACCATAAGATCAAGATTAGGATCAGGGTACTTATATTTTAATGATCGGCAATAAACTTTTTACAACTACATACCTACAGCTAAGCTACATGAACATCGAGTTTTGAACACCTTCCCTCTCCATTTGAACACCTTCCCTCTCCATTTGAACACCTCCCCTCTCCATTTGAACACCTCCCCTCTCCATTTGAACATCTCCCCTCTCCATTTGAACACCTCCCCTCTCCATTTGAACACCTCCCCTCTCCATTCTTCTCTCCTGACTCAGGGAACGGGGAACAAAAGACAGGGAACAGAGTGTAACAACTGTCATACGACCAAGACTACACTTTGGAGGCGGGATGCAGCAGGTCAGGCTGTCTGTAACGCCTGTGGACTCTACTACAAGCTACATCATGTACGTATAGGGGGATAGGGAGATCAAAGATAGGTTGCTTTATTTGGAAACTTAATAGAGTTTATTTTTAGAATTCCCACGGTTCCCACAGTTCAATTTATAAATCAATATTATTCCAATTCCCCTCTCTCTCTCAGCAAAACCGACCCCCCACAATGAAGAAAGATACAATTCAGAGCAGGAACAGGAAACCAGGTCGTAAGAACACCAAGAAGTCTAAACTAGATGGACCGGTAGCAATCCCGGAGAGCTTACAGCAGGTTGAGTCAGTGGCGGCAGCAGCTCTGTCCGGTGTATCTGGGAGTAGCAGTTTGGGTAGATTGTACGAGGCTGAGCATGCTGCCCTGGTACATGGATTACCTCACCATGGACTACATTCAACCAATCAGGTAACAGAGTTAAATGATGTGTACGATGTTGATTGTTGGGCGAATTATCGAACCAATAATTTTATAAATTTAAATCACACCCCACCTGCAGTGCAGCTTTCCCTAAAATTCTACTTTATAAAATATCAATGTCAGGCATTTTGATTTTCGAAAATTAGAATATCTTGCTAACAACTTCCTTTCTAGAATAATCATCTTTCAATCGCATTTGTTACTGTCATTTCCCTGAAACATATGACAGATCTCATTTAAACCACTAGAAAGTTCATATATCTAACATCACCCTTCATATCCCCCTTCTTCGTCTCTAACATATCCCCCTCCTTCGTCTCTAATACCCCCTTCATTTCTAACAACCCCTCCTTCACATTGGTTTCTAACATCCCTCTTCCGTCTCTAGATGATTGGCGGTCCGGGTAAACACGGTGATCTGATTGAATCCAGCGCTGCCGGCCTCTACCCCCATCCCCTGATAAAACAGGAACCGTACAAGTACTATCCCGCTCACATGTTAACGGGGTTGGAAGTGATGCAGCACCCGGTGGTCTCTGCACAACCCATCCCCACCCTCTCCTCCTCCCTCTCCTCACCAGATCAATCCAACAACAAAGATACAGAAATTGGTAGGTTCAGACTTTAGTTGTGTTATTTGTTGGAGATTCAAGAGTTTCTAATTGTGATTCTGTGGGTAAGGATTTTAATTAAAAGTTCCAAGAATTGTCTCCGGTCTCTCTAGTCTCTAACACGAAGCTCTATTCCACAGGTTACAGGGTATAGAACACATTATCGTATCAGCGGGGCTATATCGTTTCAGAAAAGTATACAGCACTACACGCGGCGGGGATAATAATATCTCCTTGTGATCATTGATCAAGTTGTTTTATTGTGGATTTTCAATATGTTTTTGCCTCTTTTAGTTATAACGCTGCTAAACAGGCTGAGATTAACATGTAATAAGTGATTATTCTGTGTACGTGTACGTGTGTTTTTGCAAAGACTGGATATATATGGAGCTATCAGATTTTCTTAGATTGGACTGAGCCATTATTATTATCCTAATCAAGCTAATAACTTAAAACTATAATTGTATCCTAAACATATATAGTTTAGTTACTATACTGGATGTCTCTCATTACGTTTATACTAGATGGACCGGTAGCAATCCCGGAGAGCTTACAGCAGGTTGAGTCAGTGGCGGCAGCAGCTCTGTCCGGTGTATCTGGGAGTAGCAGTTTGGGTAGATTGTACGAGGCTGAGCATGCTGCCCTGGTACATGGATTACCTCACCATGGACTACATTCAACCAATCAGGTAACAGAGTTAAATGATGTGTACGATGTTGATTGTTGGGCGAATTATCGAACCAATAATTTTATAAATTTAAATCACACCCCACCTGCAGTGCAGCTTTCCCTAAAATTCTACTTTATAAAATATCAATGTCAGGCATTTTGATTTTCGAAAATTAGAATATCTTGCTAACAACTTCCTTTCTAGAATAATCATCTTTCAATCGCATTTGTTACTGTCATTTCCCTGAAACATATGACAGATCTCATTTAAACCACTAGAAAGTTCATATATCTAACATCACCCTTCATATCCCCCTTCTTCGTCTCTAACATATCCCCCTCCTTCGTCTCTAATACCCCCTTCATTTCTAACAACCCCTCCTTCACATTGGTTTCTAACATCCCTCTTCCGTCTCTAGATGATTGGCGGTCCGGGTAAACACGGTGATCTGATTGAATCCAGCGCTGCCGGCCTCTACCCCCATCCCCTGATAAAACAGGAACCCTACAAGTACTATCCCGCTCACATGTTAACGGGTTTGGAAGTTATGCAGCACCCGGTGGTCTCCGCACAACCCATCCCCACACTCTCCTCCTCCCTCTCCTCACCAGACAATTCCAACACCAAAGATACAGAAATTGGTAGGTTCAGACTTTAGTTGTGTTATTTGTTGGAGATTCAAGAGTTTCTAATTGTGATTCTGTGGGTAAGGATTTTAATTAAAAGTTCCAAGAATTGTCTCCGGTCTCTCTAGTCTCTAACACGAAGCTCTATTCCACAGGTTACAGGGTATAGAACACATTATCGTATCAGTGGGGATATATCGTTTCAGAAAAGTACATCACTACTGCACGCGGGGATAATAACATCTCCTTAAGATCATTGATCAAGTTGTTTTATTGTGGATTTTCAATATGTTTTTGCCTCTTTTAGTTATAACGCTGCTAAACAGGCTGAGATTAACATGTAATAAGTGATTATTCTGTGTACGTGTACGTGTGTTTTTGCAAAGACTGGATATATATGGAGCTATCAGATTTTCTTAGATTGGACTGAGCCATTATTATTATCCTAATCAAGCTAATAACTTAAAACTATAATTGTATCCTAAACATATATAGTTTAGTTACTATACTGGATGTCTCTCATTACGTTTATACTACTTTTTTACGTTTTTTATAAAGTGCGTTCCTTGTTTTTAAGTTTTAAAATGAGTGTTGAGAAAGGGTTGGTACGAAAATCTAAACTAAGGCCTTCTTTAAATCTTGTTTTTCAACTTTTTAGTAACTTATGATACCATAATGGCTACTTAATTTATGAAAGTTGATTAAATATGCGTCCATTTTATTGCTAACTTTAAGAAAACCCTACTAGCTTAGCTGTCCAATTCCATGACCATCCATTATTTGATTAAGAAAGACCCAAAAATATATTCAAGATTAGAATTAAAGATAATTAGCTATCTTTCCTTTCCTTGTCATTGCAATGACAATGCATTGTCCAACTCTAAGTCTAAAGATAACGTGTCACATTTTATACTGAGCTATGTTAATTTAAGTGTTCAATGTAAATCCTTTTTGTGTGAGGGGTGTTGAATGGAATCGGATCGGGATAGATCAAGAGTTTAGCTGATTTAGGATTGAAATTGAAAATGAAATAAATATCCTTTTTTTCGATTCAATTTCAATTCCACCCTTCACACATCAAGCAAAACCCATGGCCATTTGCATTGTAACCGGCTTTACTTATGGGTTAATGTATTCAACTCGATATGATTGTTGAATTGGGAAACCACAAACCGTTGTTTTTATTTTGACGTGCAGAGATTGTACAATTGGACGGAATGCGCGAAATTAATCATTTTACGGGGTTTTTAGAGACGCGCGTTCTAAATCTCTCAAGACCGCGCGCGCAGGTCGGTCCAATTTAAAACATAAAACTTGCCCGTTTACAAAAGTTTTCAGTTCCTTTTTTTTATTTTTCAGTTTTTCTTTACCTGCGTCGTCCTGCTCTGTAGTCTGCATCAAACATTCATACATGAAGTCCCAAATTAATTGTGTATTTTCATCGCGATTAAGTGTCGCTTTACGAAACATCCCTGACCCCAGATACCCGCTGTCTGGAGGCGCCGGCGGCCGGGGTCTGACGTACGACGAGCCTTTTGTTTGCCATTATTCTAGATGATTGATGACACTGAATTTAAAACAACACATAAATGTATCATATAATTGTCCGGTGTTACTACCAGTTAAGGTAAGGGAAGTTTGGATCATCCAGTTTGCTGTAACCATTCAGTAAGAAATCGTACTTATAAAACTCATAAAACCGTTCCATTTGCTCTTCTGATAGGGTTGAATAGTACCTGAAAAGTAAGAGCGGTAAGGAAATCTGCATGTTTTTTACGAAGAATAGCTAGACTTAAAACTGGTGATTCTCCATAGAAGCTTACTTTTTAGCTAAATCTGAAGAGGATTGTTTATCTTTGCCTTCCTCAGATCTTGAGCCAGGGTAGTCGTCTGTACTGTTAATGTGTTCTCTTACCATTAACATTTGGGCCAAAGTCGTCTCTGTCTAATAAAGGAGGTTTGGGGGTATCATGACTTTAGTAAGGGATCAGAAGATTGTGAAACATTATCCAACCCGTTGGGATTTTGATCCACCCTACGACTGTTATTGCCTTGCTCGACCCTGTTTCACCGCACACCGCACGGCAAAACAAATTTTGACAGATGTAAAGGAGGGTTAAACATAACAATCGAGATAATCATGTACCTGAAGAATCATGTCGTATGGGTACTGGCAAAGTTTAACCATTTTGTAGGACGGAGCGAAGTGGTAGTTGTGAACTTTCCCATCAAGATAGAGTTGAACAAAAACAGGGAATATCTCGGTGTCGGTTTTGTTTTGATAGCCTGGCATGGCTGCCTCCATCTCAGGTCGAAAATACGCCCGCCTAAATGGGTGGTGGGGTGTGTTTGTGAGAAGAACGTATGGTGGACTGTCAGGTCAATGCTCTGACAGATATTGCCTTCTTTTAGTCGATATTGTTGAGTAAGGGGTCACTCCTTACTCAACAAGGTCGATATATATTGCATTGAGATATTATATTTGGTCTTACCGGTAAACTTTATCTCTGAACCCAGAAATAAATCGAGTCAGTGGATTTCGAACAATTACGATCTTGTAATACTCCTTGAACAGCTCTTCTGGGTCTCTGAAAGGTAAATACTGGATGATTTGAGAAGAGAAACAAGGTGTTAGCGGGAGACTAGGCAGATAGAGGCAGGGGAAAACTAGGATAAGCTCGCACGGCTAAAAAGATAAAATGGTCCCAATTTTTACCTCTCAGGATCCTCCTTCATTATTTTCTTCCACGAACTAAACCATTTAGGTACGTGGTTACCGGTCATCTCTTCGTATGGTGTTTCATCGCCACCCAGTCTCCTAAACCACCTCTTACACGAGGTAGATCCTGTTTTAGGACAGAATTTGTAGAGTAATTTGTGTTCCTTGTAGGTCGTAGGGGCTAACAAGGTCAAATCTTTTATCTCAAGAGGCTCGTCTGCATGAGTCATGTTGTGTTTTTCACATTGATTCCTCACGTAATCCAGTATCTCTTGAGTTCCTTTTAGATGCTTCTTTTGTTCTTCTACTAGCAACGTTCTTATCGGCTGAAAGTTTAGACTTATAGTTTAAAATTTGGGTATGATATCTTTCTTCTATCCTCCCGTGCTGCCTCTATCATGTTATCGTGCACGCAACTTCCCAAAAAGAGAGGGGCCACTGTAGTCTGTACCCAAGTTTATAATGTCAACAAATTGTTACAGTTCCGATCAAAAGTGTTCTATTACCTGATCACTACTTTGTGTTGGGTAAGGTGTTAGGGGCTCTGTGTACAGCGAATCTGTGGCTGTTTCGCCTTGTAAAACATCCTCCAAAACTCCCACGGACAATGCAGATGATTTTGAACCTAAAACAGATAGTCTCGAGTAATAAGTATATTATTAATACAGACATACTTGTTATTCAACAAGACATACTAAGGTTAGTTATTAGTTACCTGGTGATTGAAATGAGCTGCTAGTGTAGAGAAACAGTAAAAATGTTACAGCGACCAGAAACAGAACCGATGAAACCGACTTTATCGATCCAAATCTCAGCATATCCTGTATATCGTTTGAGGTTTTAGCAGGCTAGCGCGATATACAGAATACAATGCAAAATACGATATATCATTCGGACCCTGACATTTTAGTGGCACCTCGATTGAAGGATAATCTACCCCCGATATAGGAAATTAACAGTATTATTGACCCCGATTTAGTGGACACCCCAATTTACTGGAGAAAACCTTTTCCCCCGAGGATGCCACTAACTCGGGGTCCGACTGTACATGATTTGGTGGGGCAAGAGGAAATGATGTGATAGATCGCAATACCAGAAATATCTGTTTTTGCGTGTATCAAGGTTAATGCTACTATGTATGTTGTACTATCATAGGGTACTGGCAAAGTTTAACCATTTTGTAGGACGGAGCGAAGTGGTAGTTGTGAACTTTCCCATCAAGATAGAGTTGAACAAAAACAGGGAATATCTCGGTGTCGGTTTTGTTTTGATAGCCTGGCATGGCTGCCTCCATCTCAGGTCGAAAATACGCCCGCCTAAATGGGTGGTGGGGTGTGTTTGTGAGAAGAACGTATGGTGGACTGTCAGGTCAATGCTCTGACAGATATTGCCTTCTTTTAGTCGATATTGTTGAGTAAGGGGTCACTCCTTACTCAACAAGGTCGATATATATTGCATTGAGATATTATATTTGGTCTTACCGGTAAACTTTATCTCTGAACCCAGAAATAAATCGAGTCAGTGGATTTCGAACAATTACGATCTTGTAATACTCCTTGAACAGCTCTTCTGGGTCTCTGAAAGGTAAATACTGGATGATTTGAGAAGAGAAACAATGTGTTAGCGGGAGACTAGGCAGATAGAGGCAGGGGAAAACTAGGATAAGCTCGCACGGCTAAAAAGATAAAATGGTCCCAATTTTTACCTCTCAGGATCCTCCTTCATTATTTTCTTCCACGAACTAAACCATTTAGGTACGTGGTTACCGGTCATCTCTTCGTATGGTGTTTCATCGCCACCCAGTCTCCTAAACCACCTCTTACACGAGGTAGATCCTGTTTTAGGACAGAATTTGTAGAGTAATTTGTGTTCCTTGTAGGTCGTAGGGGCTAACAAGGTCAAATCTTTTATCTCAAGAGGCTCGTCTGCATGAGTCATGTTGTGTTTTTCACATTGATTCCTCACGTAATCCAGTATCTCTTGAGTTCCTTTTAGATGCTTCTTTTGTTCTTCTACTAGCAACGTTCTTATCGGCTGAAAGTTTAGACTTATAGTTTAAAATTTGGGTATGATATCTTTCTTCTATCCTCCCGTGCTGCCTCTATCATGTTATCGTGCACGCAACTTCCCAAAAAGAGAGGGGCCACTGTAGTCTGTACCCAAGTTTATAATGTCAACAAATTGTTACAGTTCCGATCAAAAGTGTTCTATTACCTGATCACTACTTTGTGTTGGGTAAGGTGTTAGGGGCTCTGTGTACAGCGAATCTGTGGCTGTTTCGCCTTGTAAAACATCCTCCAAAACTCCCACGGACAATGCAGATGATTTTGAACCTAAAACAGATAGTCTCGAGTAATAAGTATATTATTAATACAGACATACTTGTTATTCAACAAGACATACTAAGGTTAGTTATTAGTTACCTGGTGATTGAAATGAGCTGCTAGTGTAGAGAAACAGTAAAAATGTTACAGCGACCAGAAACAGAACCGATGAAACCGACTTTATCGATCCAAATCTCAGCATATCCTGTATATCGTTTGAGGTTTTAGCAGGCTAGCGCGATATACAGAATACAATGCAAAATACGATATATCATTCGGACCCTGACATTTTAGTGGCACCTCGATTGAAGGATAATCTACCCCCGATATAGGAAATTAACAGTATTATTGACCCCGATTTAGTGGACACCCCAATTTACTGGAGAAAACCTTTTCCCCCGAGGATGCCACTAACTCGGGGTCCGACTGTACATGATTTGGTGGGGCAAGAGGAAATGATGTGATAGATCCGTTATGGTCTTTATAGACAAAAACGCACATAGTTCCAATTACGATGATAATATATATACATAATACATACAACATGATAGTATGTGTGCAGTGTGACTCGTGGTTCAGTTGAAAAATTAACAAACACGAATAATAATGATAATGACGAGTCTAGTTTAGAGAGAGAGAGAAATAGTGAGAGCGAGAGAGCCGAGAGAGATTGGGAAAAACTATAAAAGACCCATCGTCTGGTGCGGAATCTGAAACCTCGGCCCTCAAACTGAGTACTGCAGCCATTTTCAACACGTGGTGTTAGGGATCGGTATGTGAAATAGGTTCCCATAAATGCTGTCAGAGCATTGGCCTGACCCAAGCATAAATGCCAACAATCAAATGTTTCGAAAGAGCTTCCAGCTGAGAAAAAAAAAAAAACTGATTTTTAACAAGTTTTACTGAACAAATAGTAAAGAAAACAGTGTTGCACAGCGATCAGACTTTTTTCTGGTTGTTCCAGGGTAATGACAAAGCCAGACATGATTCCATGAGGTGATGAGATTGCTAGAACGATGAATTTTTGCAAGGAAACAAGATCAGATGTGGTGTGTGTATTGTATAACGGCTCTAATTCCACCACACTAGACACAACAACATGATCGTGATGTTGAAACGTGTAATAACTGTCTAAACTTTGAAAGAGTCAAGAGAGGTGTAATGTTTTTACCAATGCAGAGAATACGCGGGGAACAATACGGTTCCATTTCAATAGTCTATCACATCCAATAGTCTACTATTTATTCAATGGTGGACCGTCCCCAAAAATTCAACAAAAAAAGTATATTTTAATAACTGAACTTTCCAATATAGATGATGTTACTAGTATTTATTTCACTGTTGTCATTGGCACGTACAGACGAGCTTCTCCGACTAATACTGGTACGTATATTTTGAGGTTAAATGCTTTCCTTTAGGACTGATATAAAACCCACCTCCTTGAGGTCTTGAGTTTTCTCAAACAAGGTTTAGGGTTGCCAATGGCGTACTTTCGGTCTAAACCGGTTATCAATTCTCTCCCACAGGTAGTTTCAACTGGTGACACCTTTCCCTCCGTAGTACTAAAGGGAAGCCAGTGGGATCATATCTCTACTAACCAGCTAACTGAGGTGGGTTACACATGGGCTACACATGGGTTACTAGGGATCGTAGGCTTTGCATTGCTTTGCTACTACTATACCTCTATTCTCAAAATAAAATATTTGGAAGATTATGTGTTATTATCAAACTGGCCCATTTGGTCATACATATTTTATTTTCTTCTTGGGGTTTTTAAGGATTGTACTAAACAAGCTTGGTTTTCGAATAGTGAGGTGTGACTGCTACGTATGTTTGCAGACACCCACGCTTACACTCACACACTATACAAGCATCTCTCTCTATCTATCTCTCTCTCTATCTCTCACTCTGATCTCTATCTCAACATTCCCATTTTGCAGCTTGGTATGGAAATGCAATTCAATAATGGATTACTGATACGAGATATGTATACCAACATCTTGAGTAGATGGATGAACAAACTGGGACTTATAGTGTTTTGTAACCATCATAGTATGCAAAACAATTAATAATCAATAAAAAATAATAATTTGGATTCCATAATCCATGTCTTTTCTATAAAAAAACTCGCGGAGAGAGAGAGAGAGTCGACCAAGACAAGAAAGGTCTGAGTTTTTGAGAAATGAAGCTGACTAATCAGTAATCACACTAACCCCCCACTAGATGGAGGTACAGAGCTCCCCCAGAGATAGTAATCTAATGAGCACAGAAATGTTCCTTGCTGGCCTGCACTTTACCGAGCCTTCAAACACCACTGATGTAAGTTTCCTAGCTACTAGTAGCCTTTACTTGGCCGCATAGAAAAGTGGTTTTGTTTGTAATTTTTCATTAGAAGAAAAGTGTTTCTCAGCCGGTTTGAATTGAACATAGCCTCACAGAAAAATGTTTTTAAAGCCTGTTTTCTACCCTATGCCGGAAATAACTGTTAGATCCTAACATGCTCAACCCCTCTTCCCAGTTGGATGTAGCCAAGACGATGTTAGTTAGACCTGTTCCAATATACGAGAACGAGTTTCTAGACACCCTAGAGTGTATTGGGAGGAAGGAGCTGATCACTCAACAGGAAATGTCAACATGGGCACTGGTAGCCTTCTGGGGTCAAAACCAGGTAGGTGCAGTATAGCTGGGCATTGCAGTAGCCTTCTGGGGACAAAACTAGGTACATAGGTGCAAACAGATATGCAGACACCGCATCTGATTAGTGATTCCGGTTTTCTATACCTAGCTCTGTCCCATCGATTTGGGGAACAAGGTACCCGTCTTAAGCCGTTTTAAATCCGCGAATTACGCCTTTTAGGCCGAATTACGCGGCTGAATTACGCGGCAGAATTACGCCTTGTGTCAAGGCGTAATTCAGCCTAAAACGCGTAATTCGGCCTTTTTGGTAGCCCCTCGGGAGGGTGTTATTCACACATCTAATTGATCAATGAGATAACTCCATAGATCTCTCTTTCACACCATGCTTAATTAGGGCGTGAAAAAACATCTCACACATAGTTTATGCGTCTGTGAGTCAGTATTTTTCTTCCCGTGGAACCGAAGTGCTCACTTTCAATCGGCAGACCCTTTTGCGGAGTTCTGCCCGTGGAACTAGGGGGTAATGGGTTAGAAGGATTCTATGTTTCTATATTGTGTCTTGATCCCAATTCACTTGCAGGATAAGATATTTGATTTGTACACAAAAGTTGGCTACAAAGGAGTTGGAATCAACATGCTCGACACCATTTATGAAGTTATGATGTTTCAGGTATGAACATAATAAACTGTTTGCCTAAAGTCCTGGCCTGAACAGTTGAATAAAAATAGACTTTGGCTAGACTCTGTTCCGCGAAACAGGAGGGTTAGAACATAACAATGAAAAGGAGGGTTAGATTGGAGGGTTAGAAAACATTATTTATCAATCAATCAAACACCGCTCAGTGGTGGGGTTTATTTGTGGGCAAAATAATAATAATAATGGATAACATATTTAAGATAGAATATAAAGGATCAGGGCTAGAATATAAAAATATATTGTATAACCGCCCCCCCCTCCTTTATTTGATGAGCGTGCCCTGTGAGGCCTCACCAAGCACGCTCATGAGGGTTCAGCAGATCAACTCATATAGACGAATAAACATGATTAATTCACATTATAACTAAAATGAATACGCAAATCTTTTCGACCGAAAACTTGACCATCCAAATGAGTTCCCTGTGTGATAATTTGGTGCCTGACTGCCTTATTGCTTCTGGTTAGGAGTATACCACCGGTACTTTATATTAGACGAATGAGAATATATCTATTGTACAGTTAATACCCTGCAAAAACGATTGCAACAATGCTACTCAATAGCAAATAGTGCGTCTTTATTTGAAATGACCTGTTGGTGTTTTCGTCGTTTCTTTTATCGATTAGACAGTTACCAAACCTGATAAAATATGTGTACATGCTCTGCGGGATAAGTGAACCTTCAACTAACTTATCGCCCGGTCTGTATAATTCCATCAGAAACTCTGTCATCGTATCCGCACTGAATTGGCGCTTTGACCGTCCTCCAGGAACCGACCCAATCTGGAAATACTGGTCCTTGATGGGCTTATAACCAGTCACGTGACCTAAATAACGAGTTCTGATTGGCTGTTTACTTGTTTCGGTCGGTTGCTGCCGTCCTCCATCCGGTGCTGTTTTGATCATATTATTCTTGGAGGCTGCTGCTTTGATCATGATATTATTCCTCATGGCATCCCAGACTAGGGCACCATAACATTTATCAGGCTTCGATATTTGTCCGCAGAATAGCTCTTGTGCTAAATTAACCAAAGGCAAAGGGTCCTTTGTAAAACCGTTTATTAATGGCTTCAGCAGTATTTTCTGTCCACATGTTCTGGTCATTGATTTCCGGGCCAATGCAAAGCTGTTGAGAGTTTTTAAAAGGTTAAAATCGATGTTTTCCTTTTCTAAGCAGAACTTTTGGATATTGACTTCAGCCAAGAGTTTCACAGCAGGATCACCAATAATTTTATCAGACCAACCAGTGTCCCCGGTGCAAAAGTATTTTCTGAGGAATGTTGCTGTAAAGAAATCCATTTTGTGTTGGTTGAGACTCCTTGAAGAGGCGTGTGCTGTCTCAACAAGTCCTGACAGAATTGCCACCAAGCATAACGTGAAGAACCGGGCCATTCTAGAAATATTTAATAATTTAGAAAAATAATTTAATTTCATGTTTTGAAAACTTCGCTGTTTCTGTTGGGGCATAACAGCGACGAAGGATAAATCATTTAAGTATTCCGACCTTACAAATAGAAATATGATAAAACAAAAACTCAAATATGTAATGTTTTTGTAGAGCAGGGGTTGGAAACCTCTTACTCAACAATAATGACCATTTTGGAGAAAATGGACTAAAGGTAACAGGATTTAAGGGTACACCTGGTGTTTTTACCATAGAATGCCGAAGTAAAGACTCAGACCAGGGACCTAAATATGTAAGGATATCGCTAAATGCAACGTCCAGTGCATTCACCCAATCCCATCTTAACTCGTTATAGTAGTTAGACTTAGTTTTCACTAACACGACCTATTTCCTAGGTGAAAGCTGGTTTGGAGTTGGACCCTGCTGTTGTGTACTACAAGGATATGATAACTGAAGGTCACCAACTAATCTGGGAGAGCAGGCTATCTTGGGATATAAACTCTGCACGGGCTCTAGCTGGTATGTGTTATCTAGTATTCCCAGAGAGTCACAGAGACTTGTCTTCAGATATTGCCAAAGAATTCAACTTGTCTAAACAAGCTGGGTTAGAAAGTTCAAATTCTTATGAAACTTCAATTCTTTTATCACATTTATACCCCGTAATAACACGCCTGTATAATTTCCCAAGGTAAAGCCATGACAGAGCTCCAGAACAAGATTTCAGAGTGTGCGGGTGGGTCCTGTGAGACCCACTATAAGTTCCTAATGTACACCTCAACCCCTGAAACACTCTCCTGGGTGAGTTACGCAGCTCTGCAGTTTTACACTTTTTATATTTTTTACAGTTTTGTTATGTTTAACTTTAACAAAATCTCTAATTGGGTGATATGAATGACTTGAGTATTAGGTTGGTAGTTGTGGTATAGTAGGTTGGTACTGATTTTGATTGCAGGGCTGCTGTTTTCTTTGTATCTTGCTGAATAGAACCTTGATTAATTGTGAAATTTGAAAGAAACTTAATCTTCTGATTAAGTTGGCAAAAGTTCATCAGTGCCCGTGGAACTAGGGGGTAATGGGTTAGAAGGATTCTATGTTTCTATATTGTGTCTTGATCCCAATTCACTTGCAGGATAAGATATTTGATTTGTACACAAAAGTTGGCTACAAAGGAGTTGGAATCAACATGCTCGACACCATTTATGAAGTTATGATGTTTCAGGTATGAACATAATAAACTGTTTGCCTAAAGTCCTGGCCTGAACAGTTGAATAAAAATAGACTTTGGCTAGACTCTGTCTCGTGCGCGAAACAGGAGGGTTAGAACATAACAATGCAAAGGAGGGTTAGATTGGAGGGTTAAAAAAATATTATTTATCAATCAACCAAACACCGCTCAGTGGTGGGGTTTATTTGTGGGCAAAATAATAATAATA